>OY728128.1:1496435076-1496672576 GCA_963277665.1 Viscum album | reverse complement strand
TTATGAAACAATATTCTCTTAGGGCGTCATAAAAATGAATGTACTATGATCTTAATTCTTTATTAAACCAATAAATATAAATTTATGACTCTCACAAATTATTGGAATCCTTTGGTTTTCCACACACTTCTAGTTATGTCATATAGATATCTCCCATAAATATTCTATTATGGATAGCTGTGTTCGCATTAATTTTTTAAATCACATAATCACAGTTTGATATAATGACATATATGATTCTTATTGATTTTACAATAACAACTAGTTTAATGGATTTATAAAATTATATATATTTATCTGTATTATTCCCTATAGCAATGATACATACCTTGATGGTTTGAAAATTACCATCCATTTATAGTATCTTAATAAATATGCGTTATTTACAAACAATTCATTATATCAACAAGAGGATTTAAGAAAACAAATTGTATTTTTTTACATGGATTCCACTTTAAACTTTATAGATTTTTTCCACTTTCCAACTTCGATATTTCTTATTATTTTCTGGTTGGATAGAGGTTATTATTTTATAACAACAATATTTCTCCTTCTGGGATAATTAGAATTACATATCTATTATGTTCTCTAATGTCCATGGTACTCTAATAAAATTCATGTGTCTTTATATGAACTTCATCCTCTATGAATTTTCTAATTTTTTATGTGAAAATTCTTATGTATTTCGATCTTCAACACAATGGAAATCTACATTTCTACGACTATAATTTTTCAAGATGTGTTTCATTTCAATGAAAATAGTGTTACATGTCATGATTTTGTTTTTATATAAGGGAATATATTAAATAATATCCCATTGAAAGCACACACGATTGTCTCCTATCGACCGTTCAAGGTTCCGGTGCTCTGCTAATGTGTATAGCAACACTCAGGTTGAATCCTCAATGATGATACTTTTTAATAGTCGATTGTTTTTAGTTGATTGTATTTTGATTGGGGGGTTTGTTTGCAGAGCATTTATAATAATTTATGGATGATGATTGTTTTAAAAAATTGATAATTATTTGGGTGAGTTTATTATTTTATATTTAAACTTATGATATCCTAGAAATTTTATTTATATTTCATTAAATTAATACCCACATCACAAGATTACTTTGATCGGAATTCCAATGTGTTAATTCTTTAATCAAAGCTGTAAATTAACATAGGGTTCTATTAGTTACCATTACATGTTTATGGTAGTGTATTTGTGGTTTTAATAATTAATGGAATCCATATGTTAAACAAAACATTTCATTAATCCATTACATATAATTTTCAACATACACTATATTAACTCATAGAGTACTCATCGAGAAAAAGATCTCAATCACTTAATATAACCAAATTATAACTCACCACAATGGTATATTTACACATCCATTGAAATTATTATTATTCTAGTTAAATATGATTAAGGTGATGAATTATAAAGGAAATGAAAAAAACTGTATAATAAAATAGTAGTGCATCGAACACACACACGATCATTGAAGATTGTTAAAAAAAGACTTTCGATTGAATGAGGAAGAAAAAAAGGGAAGGGGTTTTAACATGATTTAAAATATTTTAGGAAAATTAATATTAAACAACAGAAGGTGGTTGAGACTAAGAGATATTGAAGAATAAACTTTTATTAAAACAAAATTGCAAAAAGAGTCTTACAAGATTACAACAATGAAGAACACAAAAGGAAATTAAATCAAAGAGAGGATGAATGTTCTATCAAGTGAATAAATTAGTACTAAAGCTTCTCCCAATCCTTTGGAATGGATTTGGTCATACCAATATAAGATCCACTATTCTAAAATTCTAACTCTTTTGAAGGAATGGAGGGGTATGTATTTATAACCCAAGGAGTGGGTCTGTTTACATTCCAAATCATTCCTTCAACTTGTCTCTCTGGTGTTTCCATACAGATAGCAAAATATCAACATATATTCTTTTTAAAAGTTGTAGATAATAATTTTGGCAAACTACTTTAAACATTTGGAGCCACTTGGACTTATGGAACCAATGTTATGGCAGTTGGAGTAAACAATTGTAATCTGTCCATTTCAATCCAGACATTTTAGAAGGTTGAAATGTGAATGGGTTTTTGAACATGGAGATTCCATAAAATTAAAATTTTTTCTTATATAAATTTGGCTACACATATATATTTTTTCACATAGAATAATACATGAATTATTTGATGACTAGATCATGGGAACTATCACGCATAGAGTCATGATTTTAATTTCTGTTTAGAATTGTGGGATGGACATCAAAGGATCAGTTGTGCCCCTTATTATTGAATTTGTACATTAAATTTCTTATCCCTGATTCCTTTAGATAATTAAAAATATATGGTAATGTGTAATAAATGTTGGGCTTTAAGATTTTGATCAGTAAATCAATTATCATGGATGGTTCAGTTTCTTCACAGATTCTTTTGGTCTTCTTGTGTAGACAATATGACCCTACAAATAGACGATTTGGACATTGGACCATTCTAATGACATGTTTTAATTTTATTAAGGAACACTAAAAAATAAGAATAATGTAGTTTGGATAAGTAGGGTGGTAGATAATATTAATATACTAAACAGACATGAATCTAGATGAATTCAAATGCTACTCAAAAAATATATTAAATATTTAAACATTACTATTTCACACATGTTATACATATTAAATATAAAACCAGTAACGGGATTATATAATACATTATGAAAATATTAATAAAATAAACTCCCCCACATTTATCCTTGTACAAGTCCTCATGTGCAATAAATATAAAAACATAACAAAATCAATTTTACTAACCAACATATAATAGTGAAAATAAAAAAAAGTGTTCCCGAAATGAAATCCATTCCCCCTAAAACATAAATTTACAAAAAATGTAATGATACTCAATGTTTATTTTGGGTGGGATAAGGTATTGGGCTTGTAATGTGACAAACAATGAAAAGGATTTCATAGGCTCAAAGTGGAATTCAAAATGGGGATATATGTAAGGTTAAAGGGATGATATTTTGAAATTGTGATACTCATGAAGTTCATAAAATTCCTTTATCTTATTACTGCGAACTAATATAGAAAATTTGAATCAATGTTCTGCAATCTCAAGAATCACAAATAGAGGTTAAAAAACAAAAATTTTGAGAAGATGTCTATAGGTGGCCTTGTCATGGAAGCTAATGTTGTTCCTCATGGTTGGGAAAAATCATTTTCCAAATAAAAAATTGGGCATTCAAATTTTTTAGGTCTTTACACAATATTAATTATCCAAAATATATGAAGAAAACACCCAATTTTTTAGTTGAAACCATGTATTTTGACTCCCAAAAATGGTTATATAAAATTACTAAAGTTGAAGGTGATTAATTATGAATCTATCTTTTCTATATTATTTTATGTAATATTCATTACTGTTTTTTAGGTTTTTAGCTTTCTTTAGTTATTTATAAAGACACGCCCACAAAAAAATAAAGTAAAAACTTCGATGAGGAATGTGGTAAAAAATGAAATAGAGGGAAATAAGAAGAAATAGCGAGAGTGAAGAAGGTATAGACAGAGTGGGAATGGGAACTAGGTGCCACTGGTTTGGATTTGGTGGGTTGTTGTCCCCATCCGGTGGTTAGATGGTGGATGTTGTTGATCTGATTGAAGTGGTGGTGGTTTCCGGGATGCATGTCCTCTCGTGGGGATCCTTTAACTGATTTCCAATAACCGTAAATTTCCTTTTGGAAGTGGGGTCTTGTAATTTCACTGTACCAAATGGGTAAAAATTGTAATAACAAAAGGAACTCCCCAACATGAATTAATCTAACCGGGGTGAAGTTGAAATTGAGAATTGGAGAGAATTAATTTTTCACCATCATGAAATACCTTCCTCAGTATGTATTTACCAAGGAGTGCCTTGTATTTTTCCTTATAGAGATTAGAATTCTCATATGAATCAAGTTGAAGCTTCTCTAGTTCAGCCAATTGCAACAATCATTCTTTACAATATTTTTCATAAAAAAATTACAAGATTTCACAGCCCAAAATGACTTCTGTTAGATTTCAATTGGAAAAATAAATGCTTTACCAAAAACTATCCTAAAAAGATACACCCCAATGGGTGTTCTATTAGCAGTACGATAAGCCCAAATATCTTCACCACGTATCTCATGCCAGTCTTTTCTTGTGGGTTTTACAATTTTCTCAAGAACTCTTTTTCACTTCTATATTAAAAAGTTCATCCATGCCACTAGTTTGGGGTTGATAAGCAGTTAAAGTTTTATTTACAACACCATTCATTTTCAAAATAGATTTGATGGTTCTATTACAAAAATGGGTTCTTAAGTCACATATCAATGCATGTGTTATGCTAAATCAGTAGAAGATGTGTGTCTTTAAGAACACACTAATAGTATGTGAATCATCCTTTCTAGTGGGTTTGGACTTGAACCACCTAGAAACATAATCAAACATAGGAGGAATGTATGAGAATCCATTTGAAGGGGGTAATGGTCCCCCAATATTGATTCCCCAAACATATAAGATCTTATATAAAATTAAAGGCTTCTGGGGTATTTCATTTCACTTTTTAATTGTGCCAAACATTTGGAAAGTGGGACATGATTGATAGAACTCATGTGAGTCCTTGAAGAGTGAAGGCCAAAACAATCCAGAGTCTAGGACCTTTCAGGATGTCCTTTTTTGTCCAAAGTGGCCATCTCCGGGAATTGAGTGACAAAATTATAAGATGGAATAATTCTCACATTCATTAAGACATCTCCTAATTACCATGTTCTCCTTGGTTTTCAAAAGATTATTTTCTACTGAAAAATAGTATTTTGAATCACATTTCAACTTCATTTTTTGTTCTTTTGAAATATTTTTAGGAAAAACACCAAAAACCAAGAAATTTACAATTTGATCACACCATGGTATTTTCAGAGTGAGAGATGAAATGTTCTTTGTAGGTAATTCAGGATCAATGATTTCTAAATGATAATAATTAGAAATTCTACACAGGTGATCACCCACAGGGTTTTTTTTTTGTTCTATCTCTGATTTCAAGGTCAAAATCTTAGAGAATTAAGAACCATCTTATTAGCCTCGTCTTGGAATCAATTTTAATGAGTAATAATTTTATAGCAAAATGGCATGAAAAGATGATTATTTTAGATCCTAAGTGATAGGACTGGAACTTATCTAAGGAAAATACCACTGCTAAAAGTACTTTTTCAGTGACGGTGCAGTGATATTGAGTTTCATCCATTGTTTTTGAGGCATAATATATGACGTGAGTAATTATTTGTATTCTTTAAAAAAGAAAAACACAAATAGACCTATTAGAAGAATCACACAACAATTCAAAGGGTTAAGAACAATTTGGGGGTTGGGTTATCAGGGAATATGTAAAAGAAACATTGATTTCAATGAATTATATCTTACAAATCTCATCGAAATACAAAGTGAAATCATATAGGTGCAACCGATTGAGTGGTAGGGAAATCCTACTAAAGATAGGGATGAATCGCCGATAGAAACTAGAAAGACTATGGAATGAATCAAAGTCTCTAATAGAGGTGGGTTCAGGAAGTGATTGGATCACTTCAGTTTTGGTTAGATCAACATTAATACCCTCTTTTGAAACTATATTCCCTAGAAAAATCCCATTTTCAACCATGGAGTGAAATTTTTCAAAATTTAAGACATGGTTACACTTGACACACTTTTGGAGGACTAGAGGGAGTGAATTCAAGCAAGATTAAAATGACTCACCCTAAATGGTGAAGTCATCCATGAAGACTTCCATGCAATGTTTGATGACATCAAAAAAGATACTCATCATACCCTAATAGAATTTTTCAGGAGCATTGCAAAGTCCATAAAGAATTCTTCTATATGCATATATTCCAATAGAGAATTTTATAATAGTATTTTCTCGGTCCTGTGGTGCGAATGGGAAATGGAAATAGCCGATGTATCCATCAAGAAAACAATAGTGTGACTTCCCGGCTAATCATTCTAGCATTTGATCAAGGAATGGATAAAGGTAGTGATATTTTCTTGTTTAAACATTCAATTTTCAGTTATCAATGCACACATTCCATTTTATCTTCACTCTAGTTGTGACTACCACTACTAGGAATGCAGGATTTCCCAACGGTTCTAAACTGTTGGTAAAGGCTGTAGAACCGTTGGTATATATTATACCAACGGTTCTACAAACTCTAGGGAAGTAATCCTTTGGGAATTATTTTCCCAATAGTTTACACAGAACTGTTGGGATACGTTAGAAAAAATGAACCTATCCCAATGGTTGTGCCAAACCGTTGGGATAGCTTTTCCCAACGGTTTGGTTTGAACTGTTGGAAAAACCAAGAAGAGGGCTTCTTTCCCAACAGTTTCTAAACAGTTGGGAAAGGAGTTATACCAACGGTTCATGTAATAATTGGTAAAAAAATTTCAGAGTGTCTATGCCAATGGTTTTCAACATTTGGCATAGCATATGCTGTTCAAATTGCACAACAACCCACAATTTTCATAGTAGCTCTCATTTTTGTGCAATTTGCACAGCAGCACTCCCTCTCATTTTCAATCGTTTCAAATTATTATACATGCAATAAACTAATACATATATCTAGAATTATTGTGCCTGCAATAACCAACTAACACATACATATAGAGAACAAATTCATACACATTTAACATATAATGTATCATGGAACTATACACATCAATAATTAAATCAGAATTCATAACTTATTTATAAATATACATAATTCATTTAGAATTCAATTTTGAAATTTAGATGAAAATTATATGTGGAATCCAGAATTCAATTCATAATTTGATCGGTTTTTCGTATACCATATTTTTTTACTAGAATTGATGTCCATTTTAAACAAAATACATACACCTGGAGTGATATCGGCCACACCGTGACTCGGATTACGGAGAGGTTAACTATTACTTTTCAAAATGACCCATGTATCGTTGTCCTAAAGTATCAACATATTCTGAAAGAGTTTGGTCAGTTTTCAGTATGTTAGTTGTTGTTTTCAGTTAAAATGAAGTGCTTTTTAAATAAAAGATAGACACTTTGAATGGTTCTGACCACTCCACACCTTAGATTGAGGTGGGTTTGACTCATACACGTCAAAAATGACCCATGGATCATTGTACTAAAATATCAACACAATCAGAGTCCGTTTGGCCAATTTTCTGTATGTACTTAATATGTTATCCATTTTAAACATAAGATAGACACTTTAGGTTGTCTTGGCCACACCGCGACATGGATTGAGGCGCGGTTGACTCATACACGTAACATATGACACATGGATTGTTATCCTAAAATTTCAACAGATTCTGAATGTTTTTGGTCGGATTTTCATATGCCAGTTGTTCTTTTCACTTATAATCCGGCCCATTTTAAACAAAAGAGAAACATTTAGAGTGGTACCGGTTGCTCTTCATCTTGGATTTAGACAGTGTTGACTCATACACATCTCAAATGACCCTTGGATCATTTTCCAAAATTATAAACACAATCCGAATGCGTTTGGTCAGTTTTCCATATGCCAGTTGATGTTTTCACTTAAAATGATGTCCTTTTGGAAAAAAAGACAGACACTTTGAGTGATGTCGGCCACACCGCATCTCATATTGAGGCGGGGTTGATTCGTACACATCACATATGACCCATGGATTGTTGTACTAAAATATTAACACAATCAAAATCTGTTTGGTCAGTTTCCCGTATGTACTTAAAATGTTGTCCATTTTAAACAAAAGAGAGACACTTAGAGTGATCTTGGCCACACCATGCCTCATATTGAGGCAGGGTTGAGTTGTACACATCACATAGGACCCATGGATTGTTTTCCAAAAGCATCAACAACTTTCGAATATGTTTGGTTAGTTTTTCATATGTCAGTTGTTGTTTTCAGTTAATATGATGTCCATTTTAAACAAAAGAGAGACACTATGAATAGATTCAGCCACACCGTGCCTCTGATTGAGGCGGGGTTTACTTGTACAAGTCACATATTACCCACGGATTGTTGTGATAAAGTATCAACACAATCATAATCTGTTTGGTCGGTTTTCCGTATTCTATTTGTTGTTTTCACTTAAAATAAAGTCCATTTAAAAAAAGAGAGACACTTTTAGTGGTGTCTGCCAAACCATGCCTCAGATTGATGCGATGTTGACTCATACATGTCAGATATGACCCTTGGATCATTCTCCTAAAGTTTCAACAGATTTCGAATGTGTTTGGTTGGTTTGTCGTATGCCAGTTGTTCTTTTCACTTATAATTCAGTCCATTTTAAACAAAAGAGACACATATAGAGTGGTACCAGCCACACCGTGTCTCGGATTTAGACGGGGTTGACTCATACATGTCCCAAATGACCCATGTATCATTTTACTAAAGTATCAAAACATTCTGAATGTGTTTGGTCGGTTTTTCGTATTCTAGTTGATGTTTTCACTTTAAATGATGTCCTTTTGAAACAAAAGACAGACACATTGAGTGGTGCCGGCCACACCGTATCATAGATTTTGGAAGTGTTGATTCTTAAACGTCACATATGACCCATGGATCATTGTTCTAAAGTATCAACACAATCAGAATCCGTTTGGTCAGTTTTCTGTATGTACTTAAAATTTTTTCCATTTTAAACAAAAGAGAGGCACATAGAGTGATCCTAGCCACACTGTGCCTCCGAGTGAGGATGGGTTGACTCGTATAAGTCACGTATAAACCATGGATCATCCTCCTAAAGCATCAACACATTTCGAATGCGTTTGGTTTGTTTTTTGTATGCCAGTTTTTGTTTTCACTTAAAATAATTTCCATTTTAAACAAAAGAGAGACACTATGAATGGTTTCGGCCACACCGTGCCTCAGATTGAGGCGGGGTTGACTCACACACATTACATATGACCATGGATCATTGTTCTAAAGTATCGACGCAATCATAATCTGTTTAGTCAGGTTTCGGTATCCTACTTGTTGTTTTCACTTAAAATGAAGTCCATTTTAAACAAAAGAGAGACACTTTGAGTTGTGTCAGCCACACTGCTCCACGGATTCAGGCGAGTTTTACTCGTACATGTCACATATGCCCCATGGATCATTATCCTAAAGTTTCAATGGAAAAAGAATGCATTTGGTCGGTTTTCCATATTTACTTAAAATGATGTCCATTTTAAACAAAAGAGAGATACTTTGAGAGATCCCAGCCACAGAGTGACTCAGATTGAGCCTAGGTTGGCTCGTACACGTCACATATGACCCATGGATTGTTTTGATAAATTATCAATAGATTCCGAATGTGTTTGGTTAGTTTTTCGTATACCAGTTGTTCTTTTTACTTATAATCCTATCCATTTTAAACTAAAGAGACACAGTTAGAGTGGTACTGGCCACACCACATCACAGATTAAGACGAGCTTCACTCGTAAATGTCTCAAATGACCCATGGATCATTTTCCTAAAATATCCACACAATACAGATGTTTTTGGTTGGTTTTCCGTTTTCCAGTTGATGTTTTCGCTTAAAATGATGCCCTTTGGAAAGAAAAGACTGATATTTTAGTGGTCCAAGCCACACCATGTCTCAAATTGATGCGGGGTTGATTCATACACGTCACATATGACCCATGGATCATTGTGATAAAGTATCAACAAAATAATAATCCTTTTGTTTAGTTTTCTGTATGTACTTAAAATGTTGTCCATTTTAAACAAAAGAGAGGAACTTAGAGTGATCCTGTCCACACTGTTCCTTGGATTGAGGAGGGGTTGACTCTTCCACATCACATATGACCCATGGACCGTTCTCCTAAAGCATCAAAACATTTTGAATGCGTTTGGTCAGTTTTTCCTATGTCAGTTGTTGTTTTCACATAAAATGATGACCATTTTAAACAAAAGAGAGACACAATGAATGGTGTCGGCCACACCGCACCTCGGATTGAGGTGGGGTTGAATTTTACACATCACATATGACCCATGGATCGTTTTTCTAAAGTATCGTCACAATCAGAATCCGTTTGGTCAGTTTTTCATTTGGTAGTTGTTGTTTTCATTTAAAATTAAGTCCATTTTAAACAAAAGAGAGACACTTTGAGTGGTGTGAGCCACACCGCGCCTTGGATTGAGGTGAGGATGACTCGTACCCATCACATACGACACATGGATCGTTCTACTAATGTTTCAATGGAAACGAAATTCATTTCGTTGGTTTTCCATATGTACTTAAAATGTTGTCCATTTTAAACAAAAGAGAGACAAATAGAGTGATCCCGACCACACCGCGACTCAGATTGAGCCCGAGATGGCTCGTACACATCACATATGACCCATTAATCATTGTGATAAATTATCAATAGATTCTGAATGCGTTTGTTAAGTTTTTCTCATGCCAGTTGTTCTTTTCACTTATAATTCTATCCATTTTAAACAAAAGAGACACAATTAGAGTGGTACCAGCGACACCGCATCTCCAATTTATATGGGGTTGACTCGTACATGTCTCAAATGACCCATGTATCATTTTTCCTAAAATATAAACACAATTAGAATTTATTTGGTTAGTTTAATGTATGACAGTTGATGTATTCACTTAAAATGATGTCCTTTTAAAACAAAAGACATACACTTTGAGTGGTTCCGGCCACACCGGATCTCAGATTGAGGCGAGGTTGATTCGTACACATCACTTATAACCCATGGATCATTGTGCTAATGTATCAACACAATCCGAATCTATTTGGTTAGTTTTACGTATGTACTTAAAATGTTGTCCATTTTAAACAAAAGAGAGGAACTTAGAGGGTTCCCAGCCACATCGTGCCTCAGATTGAGGCGGGGTTGACTCGTACATGTCACATATAACCCATGGATATTTATATTAAAGAATAAACACATTTTGAATGAGTTTGTTTAGTTTTTCTGTGTGTAAGTTGTTGTTTTCACTTAAAATGACTTCCATTTTAAACCAAAGAGAGACACCATGAATGGTGTCAGCCATACCGCGCCTCAGATTCAGGAGGGGTTGACTTGTACTTGTCACATATGACCCATGGATCACTATGCTAATGTATCGACACAATCAGAATCAGTTTGTTCAGTTTTCCATATGCTAGTTGTTGTTTTCACTTAAAATGAAGTACATTTTAAACAAAAGAGAGACACTTTGAGTGGTGTATGCCACAACGGGCATCAGATTGAGTAAACATTGACTCGTGCACGTCACATATGACACATGGATCATTATCCTAATGTTTCAACGGAAACTGATTGCATTTGGTCAGCTTTCCGTATGTACATAACAATTTGTCCATTTTAAACAAAAGAGAGACACATAGAGTGATCCCGGCCACACCACAACTCGGATTGAGCCTGGGATGGCTCGTACACATCTCATATGACCCATGGATCATTATGAAAAATTATCAACAGATTCCAAATGCGTTTGGTCTGTTATTCGTATTCCAATTTTTCTTTTTTACTTATAATCCTGTCCATTTAAACAAAAGAGACACAATTAGAGTGGTACCGGCCACACCGCATCTCAGATTTAGATGGGGTTGACTCGTACATGTCTCAAATGACGCATAGATCATTTTCGTAAAGTATCAACACAATCCAAATGAGTTTGGTTGGTTTTCCATATGCCAGTAGATGTTTTCACTTAAAATGACATCCTTTTGAAACAAAAGGCAGACACTTTGAGTGGTGCAGGCCACACCACATCTCAGATTGAGGCAGGGTTTATTCGTACAAGCCACATATGACCCATGGATCATTGTGATAATGTATCTACACAATCAGAATCAGTTTGGTTTATTTTCCATATGTACTTAAATTTTTTTCCATTTTAAACAAAATAGAGGCACTTAGAGTGATCCCTGCCACACTGTGTCTCAGATTGAGGTGGGTTTGACTCGTACGCGTCACATATGACCCAGGGATCATTCTCTTAAAGCATCAACACATTTCTAATGTGTTTGTATAGTTTTTCGTATGTCAGATGTTGCTTTCACTTAAAATGAAGTCCATTTTAAACAAAATAGAGACACTATGAATGTTGTCGGCCACACCGCGCCTCAGATTGAGGAGGGGTTGGCTTTTACATGTCACATATGACCTAGGGATCATTGTGATAATGTATCGACACAATCAGAATCTGTTTGGTTGGTTTTCCATATGATAGTTGTTGTTTTCACTTAAAATGAAGTCCATTAAAAAAAAGAGACACATTGAGTGATTTCAGCCACTCCACACCTCAGATTGAGCTAAGGTTGACTTTTACACATCACATATTACCCATGGATTGTTCTACTAAATTTTCAATAGAAACTGAATGTGTTTGGTCATTTTTCCATATGTACTACAAATGTTGTCAATTTTAAACAAAAGAGAGACACTTAGAGTGATCCCGGCCACACCGCGACTCAGATTGAGCCCGGGTTGGCACATACACGTCACATATGACCCATGGATCATTGTGATAAACTATCAACAGATTCTGAATTTGTTTGGCCAGTTTCTCGTATGCTAGCTATTCATTTCAATTATAATCCTGTCCATTTTAAACAAAAGAGACACAATTAAAGTGATACCAGCCACATCACATCTTGGATTTATATGGGGTTGACTCGTACATGTCTCAAATGACCCATGGATCATTTTACTAAATTATAAACACAATCTGAATGCATTTGGTCGGTGTTCCGTATGCCACTTGATGTTTTCACTTAAAATGCTGTAAATTTTAAAAAAAGAGAGAGACACTTAGAGTTTTGTCGGCCACACCACACCTCAGATAGAGGCGGGGTTGACTCTTACACGTCACATAAGACCCATGGATTGTTTTCCAAAAGAATCAACACATTTGGAATTTGTTAGGTCACTTTTTGTTATGTCACTTGTTGTTTTCACTTAAAATGATGTCCATTTTAATCAAAAGAGAGACACTATGAATGGTGTCGGACACACCAAACCTCAGATTGAGGCTGGGTTGACTCATAAACGTCACATATAACCCATGGATTGTTGTTCTAAAGCATCAACACATTTCAAAAGCAATTTTTTAGTTTTTCATATGTCAGTTGTTGTTTTCACTTAAAATGATGTCCATTTTAAACAAAAGAGAAACACTATGAATGGTGTCGGCAACACCGTGCCTCGAATTGAGGCAAGGTTGAATTTTACGCATCACATATGACCCATTTATCATTGTGCTAAAGTTTCAATGGAAACCGTATTCTTTTGGTCGGTTTTCAATATGTACTTAAAATGTTGTCCATTTTAAAGAAAAGAGAGACACTTAGAATGATCCTGACCACACCGTGACACAGATAGAGCCTGAGTTGGCTTGTACACATCACATATAACTCATGGATCGTTGTGATAAATTATCAATAGAATCCGAATGCTTCTGGTCGGTTTTCCATATGCCAGTTGTCCGGGGGGCGCTCTGGGGGGCTGTTTGGGGGCCTATCCGGGGTCCAGGGAGGAGGGTGGGATGGGTGTCCAGGTGGTTGTCTGGGGGGTTGTCCGGGGGGCTGTCCAGGGGGCTGTTCGTGGGGTGTCCGGGGGGATGTATGGGGACCAAGGAGGATGGTGGGGGGCTGTTCGAGGTCCACGGAGGATGGTGGGGAGTTGTCCAGTGACCAGGAAGGAGGGGGGCTATCCAAGGAGTTCCCAAACACACAACCACTAAAATAAAACAACATCCTTAAAAACAGACAATATATAAAAACAACTCAACTCCAATACTATACTACAGGTCTAGATAAAACCAACAACTAGAATAGATTAAACATCAAATCATAGTAATATTAGTAAAAAATAGAACAGATCAATTTGTCCCACATCACCATCACCATCATCATCACCCTCGTCCTCGTCCCCATCATTGTCCTCACCCTCCTCAATGCCCTCCTCCTCGTCCTCACCATCTACCTCACCCTCCTCCTCTCCCTCATCTTCTACATCAAACTCCTCACCATCATCATCGTCAAGATGGACATCGCCCTGACCACCACTAGAACTGGAACCTGGTGCAGAATATATAGAACGTATCGATGACATATATTCGTCAAAAGTTGGGCTAGCCTCTACTAGAAGTGTTAGACGTATAACATCAATAAATTACATAAATGCAATGTTTTCCCTAACAGACTGTTCTTCCATCTCTATAGCCCTTTTCTCATCATGTTCTTCCTATTCCCCAACATGATATTACTCGGTGGAACTACAACACATACCTCAGGAGGGACAATAACTCGTCGGAGCTATCCTAAGTCGGCAGCATACTTTGCCAGGATGGTACTCCCCCAACACCTGAGGTAAGTGATCAGTTGGACAAAAATTGTCTGGTTATTGGGCCTCGAGGGACTCTAAAGTAGCCTGTTACAAATATAAATATATTATTATGTTACAAAATATATATTAAAATATAAAATCAACAGATTAAAACTTACAATCTACTGTAGAGTCGTTTCATTGACGGCACTTCCATCCTTTTTCCGTCTACTCGAGAAAAACTATTTTGTTCAAGGCACACGTCCTTCAATATTCTGTATTTTCCTCTACAGTGACATTGAAAACTAATGTTATATGAAAAAATTAGCAAAAAATTAAATAATTGAGGAAACAAAAGAAAATGTAAGTCATAAAGAAAACTTATAAAAAAATTGTCATACCTGCTTCCTCTCATGATCCAGCATCATAGTACGTCCTAGTGTGTGGAGGTATTTTCTTGCATCAATGTTTTTCTTATTTTTTCCAGATGATTCCTAAATAAAATTAGATAATTAAAAGGATAATATTAATGAAATACATGAATGTTATTAGTTAAATACCTCAACTGTAATTGAAACATTAAACTGGGTACTCGTCCAATGAGTAATCATCTGATGATACTGCTTTATAGGACAATCATCCACAACTGGTACCGCCTCTAACTCAGTGCCAACTCTAGCATGTCAGCTAATATACAAATCATGCTTATAGTCTCTCCAATCCTCAGATAAATCATTTAGAAATTTCGGTCGTGCACCCTCACCATTGGGAAAATTAAATCGAAGCTGACATCAAAATATTAATTCATATAAATACAAAAATAATTCATGGTATTAAATACAATAGATTTTTTACCCATATCTCTTCCCAAGATCTATCATTGACATCATGTGGAAAATGCCTACACGATAGCTGGCTAACTACAATGATGTCGGAGTATGTGGCTAGCGTCGCCAAAAAACTCCAACATTGCTGCCCTATTTTCTCAACTATTTGGTTGTATTCATTATAATCCACCATAACCTGTGTGCAGCGGTTCCACACCAAATGCTTGTATGTACGCCCTCTACCCCACCTCTTGTTAGAAGATGTATCTGTCATGAAATAAGAAAAAATATTTTATCAAAACATGTTATAATGAAAATAAAATTTGCTATAAAAATTTGTTAGGGTTCTATAAATATACTTGCGCCAGTCTGATCGTTGAGCGCCGCTGGATCCACAGAAACTGATGGAACACCCTGTGGTGGAATAGGAGTCGAAGAGGATGGAGTATAGAAGCTCGGAGAGATAGATGTATAAGGAAAAGAAGATGGGACAACTGTATGACCAGATTCTGACTGGGGAGTGGGAATCATCATGGGATGTGAAAATGATGGGCCAGAAGATGCAAAAGGTGGTGAAAACATGAGAGGCCTAAATATCCCATGTGTCCCTAACGACACACCAAGATCATAATGTGGGAAGGTTGAAATTTTAGTGGGAGGGGAAGGGTCTAGTCAGGTATGTGTAGCTTCTCATCCACCTCTGGTACGAACCCTCCTCGTACCACCGGCCTGAGTACTAGGACCAGTACTTGGCTCCACATCGAATCACTGTCAAATTATAGGTGGATACTACAAAAATGTTTACAAAAAATTAATCACATGACCTTATATATTCATTAAATATATATATTTGAAATAATGTACTCACTGTAGGCTCTAATGGTGGAACGCCCATCTCCGCCATTCGATGATTGTTCTCCATCATTTTTTTCCTTCGTCTCTCTTAAATTGGCTGAATTTCCTTGTTTAGAAAATAAATATTTAATTAATTAGAAAAAAGGAAACTAATGTGTAAACAAAAACACTAAATATATGAGGGTATAGGGGGATTCATTGGCAATTTAGCTATCAATTGTTTTAGAAGATCTTGAATGGATTTAATAAATATTACATGTTGTAATGTTCACCATGTTAGAAACATTGTTTGACAAGGTTTGAATAATGTTCAATTCTAAATTAGTAAATGCAATTCAAATAAAACTGCAACCAATATAAATTGAAAATTCACATAATATTCAAGTTAGCTAAAACATATTTGTGATCAATACTAAAACAATTTGAATATTACCAACCTTAATAACCCAAATTGAGGTAAACCAAAAGAATAGAGAACATGGATAAATGATTATATATATTTTCAACCACAACATCAGGTTCACAATAAACTCTAATAATTAAGCTATTGGAGTCATCAAAATAAATAAAAGGATTGGTTCCAAAGGCACTAGAGACAATGTCAATTCCATCATCACCATCATTAAAAATATATCTTGGAATTACTTCAACTATGACACCAAATTCTAGTCGAAGTTGGTATTTGACATAAAAAAATGTTTATCCATTGATGCCAACACATATGGTTCTTTGGTATCAAGAGTGCGAGTGATATTAGTTACCCGAAATCCACAATCATTAATAAATTTTCCCTGTCTCGTCATTGAATCAAACCAATGGCATTTCATCATTGTAACTCATCCATGAGAGTAATAATCCAATATTATTATTTTCTCAATGACTCTATAATAAACCACATTTTCAAATCATGGTCTATTATCTGATGCACTGGAATAACACTCTGTTGTGGTAGTAACCATAACACCATCATGTTGTGTTCTCATTTTCATTGCTCATTCAGTGACAATAAATTTGTACCCATTGATAATAATTGATTTACGGTCATGAACCACGGTATTAGGACAAAAATCCAAAGCTCTTATTTACTCAGAGACCTAGTCAACATACAAACTCAATACTTGCAATATAAATGAATATTAAACCTAATTAAATATTGATATAATTATTTTGAACAATATTATTTTTACCTTCAATTTTAACCAAGAAGAAAACACTTTTCTATGAAAAGTTTATCTCTTTCTCAAAGACAAAGAACAATTATTTCTATTTATCATTTTTTAATGTTCCATGTAGATAAAAAATATGAATAGTTTAACATATATATATGTATGATATACATACTCAATTTAGTTACCTGATATAGTCATCCAACAAATCACAGATGAACAAAACTGTGCGATGTGCCATCTCCCGCTCTTCATGGATTAATGACTTCAATGTTTATGATCCCAGAATTCCTCCTATTTGAGGAAGTGATGGAAAACTGGGTTCAATTTTCTCATAATATTCTTATTTATTTCTCATTGTTCAGTTCATTATTGTAGTAATATCAGACAAATACATTGAGTAGAAATCCACACACTCTTGAGCCATGTAACCGTTCATGATAGAACCATCAGGATGATTCCTGTTTCGGACATAAGACATTAATGTGTACATATTTCATTCAGTTGGATACATTCAACGAAATGAAACAGGTCCTCTAAGAAGTATTTCAATGGGAATATAGACAGTCAGATGCAACATGCAAGTGAAAAATGATGGAGGAAATATTTTCTCTAACTCACACAAAATTAATGGGGCATCTGTCAACATTTTTTGCAAGAAATACTAGGAAAAAATCTTAGCACAAAGATCTCTAAAAAAATGGCACAACCAAATAACTGTCACCCATTAATTATTGGACAAAATATGACAGATTTATATTGGAAGCAACTCATGCAGTAGAACGTTATAATCAAGTGTCTTCAAAGATTTTAGCTTCAACTCTCTTCTGTTGACCCGTTTAGATATATTGCTTGAATAGCCATCAAGAACGCTTATAGTCTCTTATACTTCCAGATTTTTTTCCATAGGTGTCATCACATAAGAAGAACATGGAAGTTTCCATTTATTATCACTGATATACACAGGATGCAATTCTAGTTTGATGCCCCAATCCACCAAGTCACGCCGAGATCATAAGTCATCTTTTGTCTTCCCCTTGACATTTAGAAGAACCAAAAGGAACATTTCACATATATTCTTTTCAATATGCATTATGTCTAAGAAATTATGTAACAAATTTTTTGACCAATAAGGCAAATGAAAAACAATACTCCTCTTCCACCAATTGTAATAGGTTTCAGTGGAAACATTCTATCTCTTTCTATATTTCATTTGACCCTTCCCGAATTAAAAACTGAAATCTATCACGTAATTAAGTACATAAGTTCCAGTCATACGCTGAGGTGGATCATCGGTCTCTATGGTGTTATCAAATATTCGACGATTCATTCTATGTGGATGATCATTTGGAAAGAATCGTCGATGTCCCATAAAATGGAAACTACAATGATGTTTCAGTCATCTGGATTGTGTATTCTTCATACAAACTGGGCATCACATTTTTCCCTTCATGCTCCATCCAGACATTATTGCACAAGGTGGAAAAACATTGATCATCCAAACAAGCGCATCACGCATCTAAAATATGTCTTTCAAACATGCATCGTATGTGCGCACACCCACATCTGAAAAAAGTTTCAACTCTTTTATTAAAGTTTTCATTTATACATCAATATCAATGCCGAGATCAGAAGGGCCAGATTTGAGTATACACATGAAAGTGAAAGTTTTTTTCTTACACAACCGTGGGGGAAGATTATAACTGTGTATAAAAACTGGCCATGTGCTGGGTGAAGTAGGCATCTTCCCAAACCGATTAAAACCGTCGCATTAATGACCCATAATCACATTACACACATCAGCTGCAAAATCTGGATGTCGAGCATAAAATCTCCGCCATGAAAATTCATCTGCAGGATGAACCAAATCATCATTTGTATTCTTTCTCTCAGTATTATTCCACCTCGTTTTTATTGATATTTCATCAGACATAAAAATATTCTAGAGTCTGGGGATCAATGGAAAGTGCCACATTACTTTATGTGGAACGCGGGATGGTGTTCCATTAGATTTTGACTTCTAGCGGGATATGCCACATTTTATTCAATCATTTCGTTCAGTAGTTTCCTCCCATAATAAACTACAATCTATCAAGAAAGTATGAATTCTATTTCTTGAAAATCCAAGTTCCTCAACTAACTTCCATGCCATATAGTGGTTTGAGGGAATATCTACATCATCTGGAAGTAAATCATTCAATAGGGTAAGAATTTAATCGATTGCTGCATTAGAAATCCCATACATAGTTTTACAATGAAATAATTGGATTAAAAATTCCATCTTTTTCATTATATCGTATTGTCGATATACTGGAGTCGTGGAAGCATCATTCAATTTTTTCACCCTATCAATATCATCATTTTCACTAGATGCATCAGCTTTCCTCATATCAAAGTCTTCTTTAGTCGAAATCCATTCTTTTTCATGATGACGAATAAACGGAAACTGATCATCTAACAAATTATCCGTTCCGATTCTTTCATTTCGATCATCACCAATTTGAGATTTCATTTTCTTGTGATACCACAAAATGTAGATTGCTTGAAAACCATTTTTGGTTATGTGGTAGCTAACTTTTTTACGGCTCAACCAATGTCTACCAAAACAATTGGAACATGGGAAGGGTATACAAACACTATCTGAAGCATTGTGAATTAAAAAATTCATAAAGCTCTCCAAATTGTTCTGAAAATTGCTTGAGATCTGATCGGTTTCATACATCCAAATTCTGTCCATTCTGTAAAATGAATTTATATAAGTCATTTTGTCATAAAAAATTCAATAGGATTGATCTTTAATAGAAAATATATTTTTGTAAATGATAAAGGAAGAAGTTTCTAGTCAATGTAGTGAAATATTAAAATAATGTAAAGAACAAGTACTCATAAATTAAATTAAAATTTATTTATATTAATTTTCATTAGGTCTATAAGAGGAACATGCCTCAAGTCCCATAATTTGTCATAGGCATCCCAAATCATTCACTCATGTTTAGTAACTCATTATTGGAACCTCTATGGCCATACCTTTCATTACCGAATTACTTCCCCAAGTTAAGCGCACCCCATGGGTGAATAAAGTTTAGGAATCTACACTAATAGGTTATTCATGGCTTTTAAAAAGATTTAATTTCATTAAGTATAGACAAAAACATTTATTTTTAAATTTGAGATTAATAATAATGTATGGAAAAGATAACAACATTACTAAATTAAAATTTAAACTCATCTAACATTTTTATGGATGTCTACACATGCCAGCATGGGCAGTGAAAAGCACCCCACCCTCAAAATCCCGTGGTCCTCATGATATTTGAACCACGCAGTCATGATTTTCTAGATGAACTTGTATCCATGAAACCATATGAGAAACACGATTCAATACATGTGTTTTTCTAATTTTCCCAAGAATTTTGAGGAACCCCAAATCAGTGAAAATGGTCATTGTGTTTTAAAAAGGTGATTGAATAACTCATCTATGATGTTGAAGGAAGAATGTTTAATGGTTATATTAAGAAAACTAATATTCACTAATATTGAGAATTTGACATTCTGTGAATTAGTTTCATGAATAAGGAATAATTACTAATTAGGGGCCACATACTATTTTTCAATGTTCAAGAAGATACTCTATATGTTCTATTGTGCAAAGGATAAGTGAACAATGTGTCATTTTATATATATATATATATATATATATATAGATTTTGATAGAAACATGATACATACTTATTATGTAATACACAAAGTTTACAAAAATTAAGATGAACAAGATCATCATGTTTGACATGATCATAATGAAAGGAGTGATTTTCATGAAATACTATGAATAAATATTACAAACAATTTATTATGAGTTCATATAAATGAAGATATAACATTTGAAGCATTGAGATTAAAAAATTTATTAATCTTTAAAATTATAACACAATAAAGAGACACAATGCCCTTATAAATGTATATGTGTAATTAAAAAATTAATTGGACAATGTGTACACCGATATAGTAATTTGAGTTCACAATTCATGGAGTAGTGAATCATAAAATTTTCCAAAAACCCTAAAAATTGGGAATAACAATATCCTTGAGAATATAAGGATATTATTGATAAGATGTGTAAGGACATCCTTGAGGAAAGGAGTAAGGAGTCTAACCTGGAAACCGATCCGATAGAAGAGGTGCACCTTTGCAGGGGGTTTTTAAAGGCTTCTGTGAGTCGGAAACGCTTCTGCGAGAGCCACAAACTACTTCTGGAATCGGGGAGGGGCTTCCTGGATTAGGCGAATCTGGGGCTTCTTCTTTCCCAATGATTTTTTAAATCCATTGGGAAAACTCCATCCTTCCCAATGGATTAATGAAACTGTGGGGAAAACTCTTATTTTTTCCATCTTTCCCAATGATTTGATGAAATGGTTGGGAAAAAACTTTTTTCCCATATTTTCTAATGGTTTCATCAATCCATTGGGAAAACTATTTTTTAACACATCTTTACAAATGGTATGTACAAACCGTTGGTAAAGATCACTTATACCAATTGTTCAATTGAACCATTTGTATACAAGTGGTGGGAAAAGTATGATTTCTGGTACTGTTCCTCCCCATGCTCATTTGGGACCACAATCATCCCAACCTTCTTAGGTGCAACTTGAATTGGATTGACACATTCCCTATCATAAATTGGGTAGATAATATCATATTAATTTTTTTTGTGATATCTTCCCTAACTACCTCAAGTATGATTGAATTGAGTCTTCTTTGTGGTCGTCTAATTGGTTTGGATGACTCCACAAGATGGATGTGATGCATGAAAATAACATGGTTGATTCCTGGTATGTTATCTAGGGTCCAATATAAGGCCTTTTTATTTTCCTCTAAAACATGATCAAGTTTGGACTCCTTTGTTTCGATAATTGAAGCAGAGATAATGATAGGATAAGATTGATCATGTAAAAGGAATTCATATTTTAGTTGTGTAGGAAGGGGCTTTAGATCAGTCTCAACTTTCAGTTGTTGGTTAGACAACTCATGAAAGGAGAAAGGGACTTCTGTTTCTTTTGATTAATTTTTATTAATGTTATCCAAGGTAGAGCAGAAGAGATCATAGTTGATGTAGGATTCTAGAGGGTTTTTTAGATGTGTTAGATTGATGGTATCTATGAATGAGAGGTCCATATCAACATCACCATTTATGACTTGGTTAAACCTGGAGCATATTTCACAAGATACTTTGTCATTAGAACATGAATAACATGATGGATTGGGGTTCAATTGAATCTCAGAAGTGTCCTCAGAAGCATTGATTGAGAATGCAGAGTGATACTCTAATGGGTATTGCATGGCTTAGAAAATGTTGAACTTGATCATTTTGTCAACAAATTTCAAGGATAAGATTCCTGAATGGACATCAATTTTGTTTCTCATTGTCATTAGGGATGGTCTTTCTAGAATTATGGGAGATTGCGAAGAGTTCGTCTCACCTTCTATGTCAAGGACATATAAATCAGAAGGGAAGATAAGATCATTCACATGAACAAGGACATCCTCGATTATACCCTCAGGACTTGGAGTGGATCAATTTTCCAATTGAATGAAAACACTTGTTGAATTTATGGGACATAGACCTAGGATAGTGAAGATGGATTTGGGAATGAAATTAATTGAATATACAAGGTCTATTAGTGCATCATCGAAGATAAATCTTCCAATTTTGCATGGAATCATAAAGGTCCCTGGATCTTTGCACATTATGGGAATAAACTACTTGGTGGAAACATTTTCGAAGGCCCTAATATGCCTCTTATGGGTGACGAATATCTTAAGATACATGGCATACTTAGGGATATGTTTTAGTCCATCTTTGAAGAGAATTTTGACCTCAACACGTCTAAGCATGTCGAGCATTTCAGGATCAGATTCAAAGGACATAATTGGTTTAGAAACATCTTGAGGAAAAGGAATTGGATTCCTATGTGTAATGTAATGAGGTGAGGGAATGGATTCAGGTTGCTTTTCATGTTTCTTTTTCTTGTAATTTTCTAGGTCAACATTCAAAGGGGGGTTAGAGGACTAATAATGAGATATAGAAAATTTCTTTCCTGATCTAAGTGAAATTGAATATACATTACCCTTGGTGTTGGGTAATGGTTGATCTAGGAGTTGGGAATAATTTGAATTATTTGGCTCAAATAGGTGGGATGTATGTTGACTAATTTGTGTTTCAATTTTTTTGAGGCTGGAACGGGTGAAGGAGGAAATATCTTCCACTACACATTCCCATTGTTGTTTGGAAGAAGATATGTATCCCGAATTAGGATTACATTTCTTTTCATTCTTGGGAAAGCGATTGAATTGGTTTGGGAAATGATAAGACTCACTAGGATAGTGGATTCCTAGAGGAGCAAGAGGTGTATTTCTCCTTTGTTGTGGAATAACAAATGAATAAGGTTGTAGGAAGTTACCAAACCTTGACCATATTATAACTGGTTAGGGTTTTTAGGAGGTAATTGAGGGATGAGGTTTCCATACCTTAAGCCTTGGTTATAAGTTGAAGAGAAGGCCTCAAAGTGTGTTTAGTTAGAGGTTCTAAAGAACTGACCTGATAGTTAATGGTTGGTGTTTTGCTGAGCATAGGCTTCATTGAGCTCCATTGGTACAGATGAATCAATTGGATCCTCTTGATGTTTTGGGAAGGTGTCTGATGGATGATCTAGAGAGTTTCTTATTCAATAGAATTTCAGTAGTCCAGAAAAAGATTATTGTGGAGAAGATGAGGTTGATGATTTGAAACCCAAAACTAGTTGTCGCACAAGACCTGTATGTTCACTCATCCACTCGATCATTTTTTTAGCTCTATAGTTTGATTATCTAGAGCTTGTTTGACTAGATCACGTGTGCTAGTATAGAATTGTTCTGTGTCTGCCGCCAAGTTTCTTATAATATATCTTTCATCTACATGAGTTTGATCAACAAGATCACTACCACTTGCTGCATCAATGAGAGTTCTCTCCATATCCAATAAACCCTCATAGAAATATTACTTCAAGAGTTGGGTAGGGATTTGGTGGTGTGGGCTAGTTGCAACAATATTTCTGAACCTCTCACAGTACTCATGGATTGATTCGTTTGGGAATTTAAGAATACCACTTATTTCGTTTCGGATAGAAGTTGTATGAGAAGCAAGAATGAATCTCTCTAAAAAGAATCACTTCATGTCATTCCATGTTGTTATTGATCTTTGAGGTAGGTAGTAAAACCGTAACTTAGAAGTGTCAGCTAAGGATAAAGGGAATACTCCGAGTTTTTCTTATTCCTCATAAACTCCTTGAGGCTTCATGGTTGAGCACACCACTTTGAACTCTTTAAGGAGATGATGGGGATCCTCACCGGTTAGCCCATAGAAATGAGAAAGAAGATGAATCAAAACTGATTTGATTTCTAATTCAGACTCTATGTTAGGATATTAAATAACAAGAGGTTGTTAATTCATATCAATGGAAAAAAGTTCTTTAAGTGTTTGTTCCCTAGGATTGAACATATCTAATTCAATTGTTTGGACAAGGACAGGTTCATGAATGAGTTGATTTTCCCTAATGTTTCTCCTAAGTTTGTTAATTTCTCACTCAATTTCAAGGAAAAAAATTGGAATGATTGTTTGGGAGGCTATGGGTCATTCAATGATATTTTAGAAGAATGAAGAAGATGGATTTTTCTTAGTGTTTTTTCCATTTATGACTTTTATGAGAAGATGGGTTTATCTTTGTTTTTTTTGTTTTTTTTAATTTTTTTTAATTTTTAAATAGTAACCAAATACTACCAACTACTTAATTGTACCATAACATAATAATGGATCCATTTGAAAGCATGGACTAGTGTCTCCTATCTACTATTCAAGGTTATTGTTCTCTTTGAATGTTTATAGCAGCACTGGGGTCAAATCCTCAGTGATGATACTTTTTTAATAGTCGGTCATTTTTAGTGGATTGTATTTTGATTGGGAGGGGTGGTTGATTGGAGAGCTTATAAAATAATATATGGATAATTCATGATCTAGAAAATTGATAAATATTGGGGTGAGTTTATTATAGGGGATTTAAGCATATTATATCTTTGATCTTTTCTTTATATTGCATTAAATTAATACCCACTTCACAAGATGACTTTGATTGGAATTCCTAAGTGTTAAATATTTAATCAAAGCCGTAACATAACATAGGGTTCTAATAATTAACATTAATTGATTATGGTATTTTATTTGTGGTTCTAATAATCCATGGAATTCAAATATTAAACAAAAAATGTCATTAATCCATGACATATAATGTTGAACATACACATTATTAACTCGAAAAATACCCATCAAGAAAAAGCTCTCAATCACTTAATATCACTAAATTATAAATCACCCAAATGGTAGATTTACATAGCCATTGAAATTATTATCAATGTAGTTAAATATTTGTAAGAGTAATAATTATATAAAAATTGAAAAGAACGTGATACAAATAGAGTAGTCCGTAGAACATTGACACGATCCTAGAAGACAGTTAAAAAAATCCTTTTGATTGAATGAGGAAGAAAAAAGGGAATTGGTTTTAAATTTTTTTAAACCATTTTATGGAAATTAATATTAATCTATAGAATTTGGATGACAATAAGAGATATTGAAGAAGAATATTTCATTATAATAGAATTTAAAAAAATACATACAAGATTACAACAATAAAGAACACAAAAGTAAATGAAAACAAGGAGAGGAGGAAAGGTCTCTCAAATGAATACTGGAATATGGAAGGTCCTCCCAAGCCTCTTTAATGGCTTTGGTCATACCAATATATGCTTCTCTCTTCAGAAATTCTATCTCTTTTTATGGAAAGGAGGGAGGATGTATTTATAGCCCAAGGAGTTGGACTGTTTACATTCCAAATCTGTCCCTCCAATTGTGTAGCTGGTTTGCGCAATAAGTTAGCTTAATATTGAGATATATTCTTCTTAAAATTTATAGATAATAATTTTGGCTGACTACTCTCAACATTTGGATCCTTTTGGACATATGGAACCAATGTTATGGTGGTCAGAGTAAACAATTCTAATCTATCCATTTCAATTCAGACTTTTCATAAGGTCGAAATGTGAATAGATTTTTAAATAGGATTATTCCCTAAAATAAAAATATTTTCTTATATAAATTATTTTGAACATATATTTGATATCACACCACAAAGTACCAGATTTTTTTATTACTAGATCATGAGAAATGTCATGCATTATGTCCAGAATTTAATTACTAACCAGAATGGTGGGATGGACTTCAAAGCCTCAATTGGGCCCCTTGTTCTTGTATTTGGACCTTAAAAATCGTATACTGGATTACAATGGATAATTATGAACATATGGTGGAGTTTAATAAATGTTGGGACTCAGTATTTAGACCAGTAACTCAATCATCATGGCTGGTCTGGTTTCTTCAAAGATTCTTTAGGTCTTCTTGTGTGGACCATATGACTCTCCAAATGGATGATTTTTCCAAAGGTTATTTCTAATAAAATGTTTTAATTTGAGTAATAAAGCATTAAAAATAATAGTAATGCATTTTTTATAAGTATGGTTAGATATTTTTTTAATAAATTAAATAGGCTTGAAACGGGATGAATTCAAATAGTGCTCTAAAATTATATTTAAAATTTAAACATTAATATTTCACACAAATTATTCACATTTCATATAAAATTCGTAAAAGGAGTATATAATAAAATTTGAAAATATTAATAACATAACACATCATTTATTTAGAATATCCTATAATGTTATACATAGTAACTCATGATGATTGTTTTTATATAGTATCCTTAAATGTGGCTTATTATCCCCCCCCCCACACAAATGTTAAAAAATGGATATCATCCCATGTCAGAACTCATATTGGATTCCTCTTTCCACATTAGTTGGTACTCAGTACTGCACATGTTATACTCAATCTTATGAATACCCATAAAAAGATAATTGAAAATGTGCATGACTCAACATCATTATAAACATATCTAACATGGTGTGATTACACTATTTAATAAAATCATTCTACTATGTTGTAAACATTGGAGTATGTTGGGATAATATCACAAAATCTATTTGATAATAAATGAATTTGTGGTTTGGATACTCATTACGTCAGTCTTAAGAGATATTCATTATCTTATTACAAGGATGATTTCTAATTTTTTCTTATATTACATAAATATTATTAAATAAATAAGACTTATAGATATTTGGGGGATTACCCATGTGGTAATGACTTCCCTTAATCTTGAATCAAACTGAGGTTCAAAATCGAGTGGGCATGAATTTGGGAAGGTACTATATCATTAATGCATCATTTACTACAGCATTTATTATAACATCACTATAGAAATATAGTACTGTTAGTACTACCAAAGGTAATTTAACAAGTTATTGTAAAAAACTTCTATTCATAAACAACTATTCATCATGAATGGACATGTGGGCCACAAAAATGGGACTGTGGTCCATAAGGCCTTCAAGTTATCTAAGATTTTTGGGTTATAGGGGCTCCAGGCAATAAATAGTTTGATTTTGGGCCACATAGCCTTCGTACCATGAATTATTATGGTCAGACCCAATGGGAGTAGGCTTTAGATGGGGAATCAGGTATATTTTTATCTACTAATAGAGAAACCCCAATTGGAATAATGAGAGCGGATGAAAACATCAATCGACACTAGCCATCATGAAGCATTTCCATAGACAATACAATCTAATCAGCCATTAATGGTTGAGTTCTAGGGACCCTCAACTCAACTGCAGTTAGTTCAATGGGCCTTCAGATCATGTGTTTGTCCTTATGCATGTAAGCTTATGGGTAACATAAGGGTTCCCTCTCATCCCAATTACAAAGGATATCATCTAAAAAAATGTTTTATAGAATTTTGGTAATAATAATCATACATCTTCATGAAAATATTCACATATCTACTAAATTAATTGGTAAGTTTTATGAAGTAATAGTCTACACCTCCAACATCTACTGAAAATTTTCAACACTAATATGTATGAACTAATTCTAGATTCTATTTGAATCTTTCACCTTTTCTTCAATGAGAATCTTTGGACATAATTCCTTGAAAACTTTCTTGAAATATAACCCTAAATTTAATTAAATTTAATATACATAACTTTATAGATATAATTATTCTCAAAACACCACTCATTTACATAACAAAGTGAATAATTTTTTGACATGGCATGAAATAAATCAATTTATTTTGATTTATTATTTAATTCAAAGAATTGATTTTCATGTTATATTACATAAATTCTATTATCAAAATGTTATATCCCATAAAATTTGAAATATTTATAAAAGTTGTAATTTTTTTCTGAATAATAAAATAATATTATCCAATTTTAAACTATAAAATGAAATGATGTCTTTAGATCCACTAAAAACATAGTAGCAACTATATAAGAAAACAAAAAATATAGTTGGTTGGGTGAGATAGTATTGTCATATAGCAACATTTACCACAATTTATCCTTTAGCATATTGAATATCAACAACACCTCTATTAATTAGCTTGAATCTACATATTTATTATATTTGAATACAAATTCTAGAACCACAACCTGTACCAAATATGATTTTTTTGAAATATAATCATTTCACATGATAATGAACATACTAACAACATACATAAACATTTTACTTGGGCATAATTATTTTTTTAGTTTCTATTTATACCATAAGAATAAAAATATAGCATCCTCCCCTATATCCATCAATTTTATATTTATCAGCATAGAAGTGTGTGTAAATAATACATATACAAAACATATTTCTTATATTTCGTCATGTTTATATTTATATTGTACACTATAATGATATAAGGTTTGTCACGCTTGAGGTTTTTTCCACATAGAGAATCCAATTCAAGAGATCGAGGAGCATATTATCAATATTGTTTATATTGAAATTCATAATAAGTCTTGCGATTCTCTAAGAAAGTTACTTGAGAATGAGGTTTGTGAACAATTCCACGGGTAACTTGAATCTCAGAATATCTAATGGTCAATGTATCCAATAATCTTTACAACATGAGGTTCAGCCAAAAGTGGTTTTTCTCAATTTAATGTAATTAGTTATTTAGATATTATAAACATGTCTTTTATTTAATTATCTAGATATAGATCATGAATTTGTGTAAACATGGTGAATTTGTCTATATCTTTGTGGATTTATAGATCTGACTAGTTATGACTATAAAATGAAGAACTTGAATTATAATGAATTGTAAACATCTTTTTAGAAGATGTGTTGAACCTCCTTACATGCTTTCATAGATGGATCAACATGGATTAGGTACTCTGTTATATTAGACATGCAATATTAGTTTAGTGAAATTCCCATGTTCCTGTACAATTCATAAAATTTAGATCATGTTATGAGATTATCCTTATCCAAAATAGATCACATGGATAGTTTCATGGTTGAATGGTTTTTTATTTTATTTTTCTATTTCAATTAAAGAAGATTTTTAGTACACTATCACGATTACAAGCAATTATGGAATAAATTACATTTATTATTTTACTAATATTTTATCTTATCATATTATACCTCACTACATGATTTACAATATACCATAACTCAGATAATATTTTTGAAATTTATATATTTACTTTCAAATAACCAAGGTGAAGTAATAATCAAATTATTCAAAACTATTTATATAAGAATTTTCCCACTGTATTAACTCTTATTTTATTAATCAATTGAGTTGACTCCCCAATCGTGATATACTAAACATAAAATACCTCAAATATTCGCTCCATGAAACCCTCAGTATTGAGGGTGAATCTACTCTAGATGAAACATGGTTTAGTAAAACTAATAATTTAATTATAATTCAATTATAAATGAATGTATCCATATGGGACCATGATAATACATTGATCCATAGCCTCAAACTAAATAAAATAAAGAATATTTTTATATAATTAAAATTCTAATAAGGATATTTTCATTGAAATATGGATAAATATTCATTATTTTATTATTCACATTCCGGTTGTTATTATATATAATTAATAAAATTAATTTAACATCTTAGATAAAATAATAAAAATATAAAAATATTATTATATTTCACAATAGAAATATTTTTAATCTATTTAAATTACATGATCATGTCTCATCATCAATATATACCATTTATCATACAAAAAATAACCATGATTTATCCAAATAAAATAATTTTTTTATATGACCATGTGCTTTAAACAACATAATGATTTATTGTGTAGAGAAAAAAAAACTATTTCAATTTCTAAAATACCTCGTTGAACCCATTGTTCTATCATGTTGTGACATTCCATTATTTTACTATGCATCTCTGAGATTGGATTCACCATGACAATGGCCCAAAACCATCTCTTACTATAGGGGTCAGCATCCAATAAATATGTTTACTCACTCCTAGGTGAGTGGACTTGGGGTGTAAGGTTACAAAAAATAAACCATTGACACACATTCCTAAACAAAATAAAGGTCGAAAGGGTGAGTCATAGATCAACATATTTAATTTAATATTTAAATATATTATAAAACTATGTGATAAGTATTTAAATTTAATAATCCCAAAACTTACAAAGTCCATCCATGTTCATGAGAAATCACAATATTAAACAAATACGAATTTAGAATTTCTAAAATTAATTTCAACTCATTATAATTATTCTAACATTTCATGATTGAAAGAACTAATAAATAAAGTAATTAATTAATTATATTTATTAATATTACATTCAAAAATTTACTAATATATATTAAGATTCCAATCTTGTATTATTTTAAATAAATTTAATAAAATTAATTTTAATCCCCAGATTATAATTATTAAGAAGATGTATACACAGGACAGAACACGAAACATATATTCTATATCTGGTTAAATGAATTTGTGGAATTCAATAATTATGAGATGTCTACTTTCATTAAAAAAGTGTTGTCAATAATCATTGATATAGTTCTTTTCATGTACTACTCACTTATACAACATATATTCCCCTAAGGAGTTTCATTGTATACATGATGTGTAGATGCATGTTTTAAGCCGTTTTGTCAATGTGACATGTATGAAAACATGAATAGATTGTAATATACATGGTGTGTACCACCGTAATATGTATTAAGTTCATGTTATGTATGAAACTTTTTAAAAACATGTAGTAGCTGAATTCATGTGGATAGTAATTATCAATCATTTACATCAACACAATATACTAAAAATCAATCAACATATTCCTGGTGTAGAACCAAACATGTCACACAATGTGTACAACATGGCATACAATGTGTCCTTTGTGACTTAGTAAAAATATATTACATTTTTACCCAAAAAAAATGCCTAAAATCTCATTATTTATCTTTCATGGGTTTTTATATTATATGATTCTTGAAAAAAATTCATTATGTTTCATTGTGTGTGTTTGGTAATGTCTCTCAAGTAGCAGAACATATGTTTCGAAAAATGATGCTTCATTGGTAACCAAAGAACATGTTACAATTTACATGTTTTAAGAACAATGTTTGGTTACATGGTGTGTATGCTAGATGCATGACATATAATTACTGTTACAATGCATCTTACACAGAGGGTCAATATATAGTTCGTAATAATGTTGTGTACTCATCCGCATGGAATATTAGGACTTTCAAGACCCTCCCCTTTTGTGGTCGACAATGGGGACACAAAGTGTATTATACAGTTACGCACAATTTATAAATTCCATGCATCCAATGGCCATGAAAACTATGTATGGTAACCTTGAACATTCGTTATCAAATTTCCTCCAATTTGTGACTATAAGAACTCATATGAAATTATTATCTCAACATTTAGTTTAAGTAAAACAATTAGACACAAAAAGTATTAAGAAACACTAGAAATATTTTTTAAAACAAATAAATATTTATAGATTATAATTTTACTATTTTTATGTGACATAAAGGATATGGGGAATAGTAGAAGTAGTTGGTGGGATCCCAACTTTTTATTTATCATTGATTTTACAGAATAAATATTAAAAAATAATGAATTAAACTATATAATATTATAAAGAGTATATTTTTCCTTCAATTTATAATTAATTAAAAACCAATCATTACCTTGAATTTGATAAGTTTCCTTGAATAATTTTTTATGCCTATCTTTTATCGATCTAGTTTTCTTTTGAATTAGAACTATGAATTATCTTGTTGTATCTACACATTCTCCAAGAATATCTGAACAATGTTCTTGGTATCATATGTTCTAGTGTGGATGATACTGGAGATTCAAATCATTATATGCTTATCAAAATAACAAATTTTGTTCTTCTTCTTATGTTCTTGAGAGGGAGAGTGGAATCTTGTTTCTTTAGTGTTTGATAGTATTCCTCATATTTTTTATCTATTTTTCTCAACAACTCTTTATGGAGAAAAATGATATACCATATATTTAATTTTACTTAGGGTTAATGTTAAACAATATTCACAATGTTCCTTTGTCAAATATATATTCCATATAATTTTAGAATTTTAATAATCATTTTATTATTATTATTATATCCCATGACATATTAATATTTAAAAATAAATTATATATAAAAAAAATGAATATTTATTTAAATTTTTTTAAAAAATATATATCATTTTTATCATGCTATTAACCTATCCCATCAATCATCCATTGAATATATAAAATCCTTAAATAATAATTTATTTAATTAAATAAATATCAATTATTAAATTAATAAATAAATATTATATTATCATACTTTGTGAAATGATATTTACATTATTATTATCATAAATCGAAAAATATTTATATCCATCTTGTCAAAAAATAGTTGTATAAATAAATATTTATTCATTTCCCTATGAATAAAAACAAGAGATACAATTCAACTCACGTATTCTAAACAGCAGTCTACAATGACTAAATTTATATTATCAATTTTTCTAGAATAATTATTACTCCACAATATAATAATAAAATTTATTATAAATAATAAATTCAAAATAATTTAATAGGTTTCAGGATACAATTCATGGGTGACCCTATAGAAAACATTCTTAGTGGAATAGAGTGAACATACCCAAAGTCCAATACCAATATCTAATATCATTGCAAGGAACCGAAATGAAATAATTTGATGTCTTAAAAACTGTAACCGTCCTAGAAATGGTACTATTTAATAAAATACCTTTAACTTACTATATTATCAATAATGATGAAAACATTTTTCATCCCCCAATATTATTGAAATTTAATTCCATTAATTCCCATAATAAAGTATTCATTGAACTACCATATCTATATAGTTAATTGTATAATTCTGATTCAATAAAAGATAAAATTATTTCTCCTTCTATATATATAAAATGTAAAAACAATTTCTTGAAATAATCAATTAATTCTACATAAATTTTGATGATACCAAATTATTTTACCTAAATAAGAGGACATTTCATCATTGATTTCATCCATATATCAAATTATGTTACTCATAAAACACATTAACAATAATCTCAAGTATAAGAATCAATTAAAACATTATAAGATTGGAATATGAAGTAAAAGATAAACCATGTGTAATTTTCCTTAGCTTGTTGATCACTACGACTTGTCTTATAGGATATAACTAAGTGTGAACTTCATGAAATAAAGATTCAATATATTTTGATCCTTCGATAATAGATATTCTAACATCATCTACATTCCAGAATAAACATTTTTCTATAGAATATTGATCTCATTTAAGTTATCACTTTAATATCCTTTATTAATTTCCAATAGGATTTACTCAAAAGGTGTTTATGTTTAACTGTTTACAATCTAATATATATATATTTTGGGAGAATGAACTCATGACTGAAAAAAATTCAATTCATGATCTATTTTCGGTGAAATAATTCAAGCATTATTTTGCAAATATAATTTTCAACAATGACAATATACATCAACGATTCTTTTATAACACTATGGAAATGTTATTTTTTATACCATACACCATCTTTCTATGATGGCTTATGATCTTGTTATTCATTTATTAACATATACACATACTCATTTCTCTATAGAATAAGAACATCAAATTTTACATCATTCAGATGGGATGATGTTCACCTATAAATATTTTTAGTCTATTTTTAGAAGGGAACATATTGAAATTCTAATATATTTGATTATTGGAATATTGAACATGAATTTCTTGATCATCTACATTCATTAAAAGGATTATTTATGATCACGTTTTCCATTTTATTGACATGGGGGATATAATTGGTCTATAATATATTATTTTTCTGATATGGATGATTATTATAATGTTATCTTTGTATTATTTGACCATTGATATTCTTTTCTCATGATTGTTTACGATCATGTTATCCTTTTTATTTACATTGGTAAAAGTATTTAAATTCTTTATGATAATTTACTAATAACATATGATGATCATGTATTTTTTTTATTGTGTTTATATTTACATTTTATTCAGTAATATGTTTTTCTGTGAATGATATGAAATGTCCGGATGACTCTAATGGAGAATGTGTTAATCACAATTAGGTAATGTGTGGGCCTTTGAATTATATAGCACATTGATCCATCAACAGATATCATGATGTATAATTTTTTTGTTTATTTGGTGTATGCCTACGAAATTCAATAAATTTCTTGAATATGGTCTCGATAAAAAGTTAAATTCATAGAATTAGTCCATGAAAATAGGATTTGGTTGTTAGGAATTATGAATTCCATCAATATGAGATCATTAATATTGATATTTATGTTGTAATTTATTTTCATGGATATATAATGCTCCATGATTCAATTTTATAAGTGGATCATATTTTGAACATATTTTATACAATGATATTTATTCCACGATTACTTCAGTTTTATATTTTCCCTTACAATTCACTTAACCATGCCCCTTATTATGTGTTCATTTCACAATTTTATGATGAAAATTATTATATGTGACATATTTATAAGGATAACACATGTAAAATAATTTATGATATATTTTAAAGACATTTAATGAATATGGTAGTTTCTAATATAATGTGGAACAAAATAAATTAATTAAGAATTGATTGGGTTTTATTATTTTTTTGTGTCATAATTATATAAATATCTAAACCTGATAAGATGATTTAGATAAAATAAATTAAAAATCAGTATTGATTTGTTAAATTTTCATTGATTTATAAAATATTTATAATCTGGGATCAAAGAAATCATGAAAATTAGGTTTTGATGGAATTAGATCCAAGATCAGTGGTCTGGGGAATCACATATGGTATCAAATGAATTTTTTATATAATTTTTGTGGTTAGGATGTTTATTTAATATAATACTAGGGTTAATAAGTTAGGGTTGATCATATGTTCTATATTATAGATCACCTTATGGGATAAGTATATGATATATTTTTAAAATGATAATACACATTTTAACTGAGAAAGGATAATATAACTTTAGTGAAAACCCTATGGAAAATTATATTTGATGATTCTAAGTATAAGATAACATATTGATGTTATTTTTTCAAATTAGATACAATGTGATTCTCCTATAAATTATAGCCCTTTATGGATAAAATAAGTGTATTTTGTATCTAGAACAAAGGTAATTATTTTAAAAAACACAAAAGTGAAGATTGAGTATTAACTCAATTGTCACCCAGGGCAAGATAATAAAGACTAACGACACACCTGTTTTGACCCTCCTGATGTATTTGTGTTGGGTAAATTAAATTCTCTTTATAAATCATCACGAATAATTTTAGAATATTTTAATCAAATTATATAATATATCTTAATAGAAATATGAGCTTGTATAAACTAGTATTTATGAATGAGATTCATAGGTTGATCTGATGGTACCATATGTTAAAAATAAAGGCTTCTTGAGGGAAGGAATATTTGGACTGATGTTTTCATAATCATTATTTTGATATTATAATCACTATTTAAATTATTGTACTTTTTTATATATGATCACAACGAATATGTTGAGAATGGTATGTATCTAAAAACAACTACGACATATAAGCAAATAAGAGAGCATAACTAAATGGTTATGAAATTTTTTATATACCTATTATGATTGAAAATGATAGTTTCATAGTCCTATTTGTGGTATTGAAGTTGATATTATACTATTAATTAAAATTTTACATTCCAATAAATTGTAATTAGTGTGTTATATTTATCATTGATATTATAGAATATTCTATGAGATAAGAGAGTTATGTGAATCATATATGTAATTTTATTCGGTAGTTTTTCATTTAAGGCTTGCAAACATATATTAAATGGTATCAAAAAACATAAAAATTTATTTGATTAAAAGGTTATATTTTGGGGTTAACTATTGAGATCTTATTATTTTCGTTTGAATAATACTTATTTTTAATGCATTATTTATGTTGTGGTAATAAAAAATTGAATGATTTCGATAAAATTTAGTTAGATATTATTTGGTAACATTGGGATTTAAATTTGATTAATTATATTTTTGTTCACGATAATCAAATTTTTGAGATTATGAAATATATTGACTAGTTTGTGACCTTATGAACAAGTGGATAATTCAATTTGAGTGTTAATTATAGTGTAATTGTTTGGAGGAATATATAACAATGCTTTATTTTTTTGTCTTCAAGATTCAAATAGTTTTGGGAGTGTCTGTTATAGAGTATATAGGATTATGGACTATAAATTTTTGAGTAAATATTTTACTAATTATTGATGTTTTTTGATTAATGATAAGAAGCATGAAATGAAATATCACAGTAATAATGATGTCATATTATATGTTATTTTACAAATGTTGAAAATGTTAATTATACCCTCATCTACTTTATTGAATGAATTATAATTATAATTTTGAGGATAAAATTTATTTAAATGTGTGTGAGGAATTAAATACCCGATGATCTTAATATATGATTACATTTTAAAAATCAGTTTGTTTGATATCCTTTTCCACACACAACACCAAATCTAAATGAAACATTAATGTATTTAGATAAAATATAAATATTTAATTATGGATGTTATCACCTTGTTATTGAAATAATGGGAATGAATAGGATTATATTTTTTAATCAAATATATGTATACAAAACAAATTCAACTTAATATTAATAAAATAAATTAGTTTAGCCAAATTGAATAATAATAACATTTATTGTCAAGAAAAATATTTCTCTAAATAATAAATTTTTTATGGAATATGAATTTATATTTCATGTAGCATATTATTGATATTGATAAATTATGTTGGAAATTAACAATTTATCATAATAGAATTGGTTGTAAAATTAAATGGAATAAAACTTTAATATTCAATATTTGAAAATTCCATTTTCCAATAAAAAATATTTCCTTAAATTTTATTTCTTTATTTAGAAATTTGAAATTTTTAAATCATAATACCTAAATTATATTTATATTAATTTTTTGTCATTTTTTGAAAAGATGGATTTTAGTTGAAAATTATGGTTTTCATTAAATTTGAAACTTATTTAACTTTAGAATAATATAATAGTGACGTAGAATATTATAATACCATTAATGTAATGAAATGTTAATTTATGTTATATAGTAATTCATTTTAAATTATTATTTTACTTTATAAATGTTATGTACAAAATTTTTTGAACAAAATTAAAAAGTTAATTTTATAGAAACACTTTTCTATATTTTCATGAAATCATGAGTTTTCAAAGGGGATTAGGTTCTATATTTCCTTCAGAGACTCGTAAACCTTATTTTTTTATAATATGTCAATTTATTTCATTAAATTTATTATCCAAGATAATATTTTTTTTATAAACATAATGATTAAAAATGTTATACGTCTAAAAATCAATTTTCCATAATTAAGTGTATTAGTTTTAGAATTAAATTTTAATAGATTTAACTTTATTTTATAAAATAATTCTAAAATTATAAATTATAAATATTTGATTATGTAAAAATTTGATTTATATTATTTTTCATTAAAAAAGTAATTTTAGAAATTAAATATTAAAGAAAAATGTAAATTGGGGATAAAGATAAAAGATAAAAAATCAGGAAAACAGTAAATGTTGTCTCACATAGGATTGATTGAGGTGAATTTTGGCCCAGAATATTTTTTTATATCATAATTTTTTCTAATTTTTTTTCATTTATACTTAAATAGTGACCATTCATTTTTTAAAATGTGATGGTACTGCTACAACTACCCATACATTGACTTATAAAGGGTTAATATCCTCACCATGTCAAGAATCACTTTTAATTCCAATTTATCTGTGATGTTATACCATTTTTTGTACTATATCATTACTAAACTTTCATTAAATTCTATTCATGCATATTTATCATAAGGCCTTCATTTTCAAGGAGACATGCAAGGAAAACTCATGTCCCCAATGTGAGTATTATCAACATCATAGATTTAATCTTTAATTATCTAAATTAAAATATAGTATAGACACTGTTATATAAATATATTAAAAAAATTTATATATTGAAATGATTATATATTAATGGCATTATCATTGAATTTTTGTAATCCACATTTTTTAAGAAAACAAATTGTATTTTAGGCATTGTACGGACTACCGCCTCGATGATGCAAGGTGTTTCATTTTCCTCGAACTTTTGAAATGGTTTGATATAAGGATTGTATTAAATGATAAAAAATATAATGATATAATTAAGGATTTTATTACAAATTAGTGAATCTATTAATTATATGATCAAAAAACTATCATCAGTAATTTAATCATTTAAAATAAGATTTCTAAAAGGATAAACTTTTATTCATATTGTGTAATATTTTCATGTCCATTAATTATTCATATAATTCATTAAAAATTTAAATTATCACACTATTAAACAATGAATAATATAATTATTATTTTGTAATTATTATATTAAAAGAAAACAACCTTATAATCATTTATTGAATCAAGGTATCTTTATGTTTTGGTTAGTTGAACCACCCAAATGAACAATACAATTAGTATATATCTTGAATGAAAAAGGGACCATAAAAATGGTATAGTATAACAAAAATATTTAAATAGTTATTTTTTTATTTATGAAATGTTATATAAATATTTAATTCATCAATTAATTAAATGCCCTTCCATCGTTATGAATCACCTAAACATGATTTTTATCAGTTTCATCTTAAATGATAATGACTAAAAAACAAATAAAATTAATTTGAAACATATTAAATAATAATAAAACATATATATAATCAGACATAAAAAACCAATGATGATTAATTATGGAAGAATATTTAATACATGCATTGCAACTAATAAACTAATACTAAAAATCATGACGATAAACATCTGATGAGGAAAATCTAGAGAATTCATACAGATAATTACTATTTGTAAATGGTATGAATCATCATATATAAAAATTATGTTCTTAGTTTATTTATTAATAAAATTATGATTGTGAAAAATGATGATAAATCTCATTAGTGTAATTCATGAAAATAGTTAATGGGGTTCATCTAAAATCCATCCCTTTGAGATATATTTGGTATTACACACCAGAAAACATTTTTTTGGTGTAAATATTTACTATTTGATATAACCAATAATCAATAATATTTTAATAATTTTATACCAATTTATATTACATTCCTTATCTTTTAATAGGTTTGGTTTAATATGTTACTCAAATCATTAATTGTTTTCTTGGCCTCAATTTCAGTTACTTGATACATAATACATTTGTTGCACTACGATTCATTAGTGTGGTGTATTTACAGAAAATGGATGTATTTGTAACATACTAATTTTATTTCATTTTATTTAATATCCAAATAAACTCCTCTTATTCAACAAGTTATTGATATAGTCTTTTATATAGTAATAAATCCTTTTGATAACTCAACATTTCCTTATTGAGTTATGATCATTATATTAAACTTATATGTTTGGAAAATTATTCCCCAAGATTGTATTAATTTTCAATCTCTCAATACTTTAAATTGGGTTAAATTCATAACACACAAAAAAATTGACAATTATTTCTCAATTCTTTATATATTATTCATGTAAGGTGTATTGATATCTAAAATATATTTCTTTTATTTATGATATTTTAATATGAGAAATATTCTCCAATGATTGGGTTCTCCAACCCAATTTATTTATAATAACGTATTTTATAATACTCATTGTTATGAAAATCATTCATACAAAAAATATTTCATTATTTTTTTTTATAATTTTAGTTATCAAGCAAGGTAATTTCATGTATTAAAAATATATCATCCATATTCCAATGATTTGGATCCAAAATTACTATATAAAAATTTATTTCATTTTCAAGGATCCATTATCAAATATTATAATAAACAAAAAACTATTTCATTTTCAAGGTCTATGATAATATATTATTTTAAAATAAATGTGTTTCAAAAAATTCTATCACTTCACATTTTGAAAAAATATTTATTGATAAACCCTTAAATTCATCTTTTACATTAATGATACATTTTTGTGAACAATATTTTATTTTTTTGATTTCATTTCCCTTAACATTTTCAAAATAATTTACCCTAATGGGTTTTATGTTTCACTATTTATACAAATATATATATATATAACATTTGGGGGAATAAACTAATGATACCAAATAATCCAATTCATGATCACATTTTAGCATTATCATTCATGCATTATTTTACAAGGTTTTTTTTCATCTATTATAATTACTTATAAGTATCCTTAGTTACTCTAGGGGTATATTCTTTTGAAACCATCCATATTCATCTAATGGATGATTTATGATCATGTAATTAATTTATTTTCACATTAATATATTCATTTATATATACAAAATGAACATCACATTTTAAATAATTTATATTGGATAATGTCCACATACAATGAATTTTATTCTATTGACACTTTGGAAAGTATTGGTATTTCAATACAAACAATCATCAAAAAGTTGACTATGAATTTTTTGATCATCCTCCATTTTTCATAGGATAATTTATGATCATGTTATATCTTTTGTTGACATAGAGAAATGTATTAGTGTACAATATAATATTATTACAATACAGATGTTTATTTGAATGTGGACTACATATTCTTTGACATTAAACCTTATTTATATAGATTGTTTATGATCATGTTATATCATTTATTTACATGGATTTTTTTTGATATTCTTGAGGATACTTAACTGTAAACACAAGTTTATTATGTACTTATTTACATATTTCAAATTATACAGATTACCATGTTTTATTCAATCAGTGTTCCTCAGGTAATGGAATAAAAGTCATAATTACTCTGAATATGATTCAATTGGAATTAATTATGTGACATGTGGAGCCCAGAATAACATAGCCCCTCAATGCATCAACATGACCCTTGAGAAAAAGCATGATTTGTTATTTTGGTTATGGAAAACTAATTCAGCATTATGTCTTGAATGTGGTCATGACAATAATATTTTTCATTGAAAATGGATTGAAAATTGTTTTTTGATGCTTGACATTGTTCATTACATTACTTCCAGATCTACATTAATGTTATATATGTTTTCACTTGTTGTCATTAATTTGACATGATCCATTTTCAGGTGGATTATGGATTCACATTGTAAATATATTTAATTCCATAATATTTATTCAATGATTATGTCTTGGTTTATTTTCACTTGTATGTTTTCCATTTCTAAGAATATGATATCACCCCTTAATATATTTTTTCACCAATTTATAATGAAAAGTAGTACATGTGACATGTTTATAATGATTGAACATGTTACATAATTTACAGAAGATGATGAATACTTATCCTGAATTTAGTAATAACTTATATTATGGGAAATATGTATAATATTGGATAATGTAATATTTATCATTATTATATGATATTACCTAATCCCATAAATCTCTAAACCTAAAAGGATCCTTCAGATATAAGAAATACAATAACTATAGTTGATTATTTAATCATGAATGTATATGTCAAGTATTGAAGTTGTTATAAAATAACTTATGTAATGTATATGTTTATGGAATAATATTTGGGATCATTGGTACATGGAGTCATAAGATCACCATAATATTGAATTTATACTTACACCTCCCATGAAAGTTGTTATTAAAAAGGTTAATTTGATTTACTCAAAACTTGAGATATTTTTTTGAATTTTTAAAATACTTTTTAAGTATTTTTTATGTAATCCCTAATAATTTTTTCAGGTATTCCTAAAGAATAAAGAGTATTATATTATATAATATAATGATAGAAAGTGGGTCAAGGTGTGGGTATCTATTTATTAATTCATGTTAAAGGTTTCAACATCTAAGAACAAATTCCCAAAATAAATCATTGATAATTAATTAAATTATATAAATACAGTGGAAATATTTTATTCAAAATGGATACTCAGGATACAATTAGATTTCAGTGGATCGAGAGGTTTATTCTGTGACAACAATCATATGGTCTTATTATAACATTATCTATTATTTCTTGTATTTTTTTCATTTGTAATTCCACATCACCATTTCAATGTTTATGAAACTTATATTTTGGTATATGATAGTTAGTTTAAAAAAATTAATAATTATTTTTTCCATTCATTAATGATATTTTGAGGTCCGATACATTAAAATTATTGAGGTAATAAAGTGGTTTCATAAAAAAGTTCTTAATGTGAGGTTAGAGATTGCGTTTTTTGAATAAATAAAACATATTTTCCTCCTTCACGAAATTTCAAAATATTTAATAAAGGTAAATAAAAAAATGTGATACATGTGTTACTAAAGGCAAATGTAGTTTATGGTATTCATTACTTTGTTTGATAGTTAGGATTTTCTCGTTGAATAGTCAATAATTTTCTAAATTTACCTCAACCACTAACTCCTATATTATCAGATAATGTTATTTTCCATTTGATGATGCTTATAACAAATAATTTTAGATACTTAAATAATATTTAGTGGGATCTGTAATAATTATATCACTTTATTAGAACTACATAATCAAGATTATTTTTCATTTTAGTGATTACTCCATGGGAGCGGATCAGGGGAAGTAAGTCAAAAAAATCATTGAGCTATCTACCATGAAAGTAGAGATATAATAAAATACTGAATTAACTATAGTGAAATGGATAAATATATTCAATTAATGATATTTTAATTTAATATTATTATATAAATACTTTTACATTGTAATGTTTTTATAAATCACATAACATTAAAATAATAGTTAAAATATAAGGTTAAAATGGAATGGCTAATTTTGATGATTGTACTGATGATAGTGTTTAATGTCACAAATAACTATAATAAGGGATCACCTAACAAAGTGGATGAAAAATTGTAAAGGATTATATTAAAAAATGTGGAGGAGTTAGATAAAAATTTTATTACTAAAATTTTGGAATCTCAATGTATTTTGAGTGATTAGGGAATATAAAAATGATTTCTTTTATAAAATTTCTATTAAAGTCATACAATAATGGTCTATATATAGTGTGATAAAAATAGAGTTAATGAAAATTAAGAAAAATAAATATTAGAATATTTACATACAAAATTGATTTTATGTTTATAAAAATTAATATAGAACATGAAATATAATTGGTTATAATTATGTATCATTATGGTTAAAATCAACCAATTATATTTAAATATCTAAGAGAGAAGACAAAAAATATATGAAAAAATAAATGAAAAAATACTGTTAATTTCAATTGGATTATAAGAAAAAAAGTAGTTGAGAAAATTGTAATCAAGAAGCCTATAAAATATTCAACAGTAATAAGAATTAGTTTCATCTATTGTGAACAAAAAGGAATCGCTATTTAAAATTATAAAAAACCTTGTGCATTGGTTTCAATATAGGAATGATGTAGGAAAAAATAAATGAATCATACAATGAATGAAATAAGAGGAATTTTATGGTTGAGGAAATCCATGATGTTGAATTTGAATTTATTAAAAGGTACCAAATATAGGTATCATAATGATTCATGTGAAACCATGTGTAATATCCAACCATTATGACAATGTTCTTAAATAATGCATTACTATCTGATCAGATTACCTAGAAAAGGAATGGAGAATTAAGGGAAAACAAGTGAATGTAAGTTCTATATGTAAATAAGAAAATACTCATGAAGAATAAATTTAAATTCATGAGATTTTCTTAAAAAATTATGTCCCAATAATTGTGGATGAGCAATGTGGAGATTGAAATAACGTTGGAGATAATTTGAATAATTTGTTGATTATACTGGTATCCCACGATGATATACCTAAGAAGAAAAATCTCACACTAAGAGACTCATGTTCTTTTATTTTAGAAATAAATGAAGGAATTTACCATATATAAATTTTTAAAATTAAATATACCATTCCTCTTAATTGTCCTACTAATTTATAAATAATAAAAAAATATTTATCTCTCACATATTTGGAGCCTTGATATAAATAATAGTTGGGTTTACAAGAAAGACTCTAAATTTTTCCAATCACAACAAATATGTGTAGATCCGACCTTATTCCAACATATATATTGTTTATATTATATATATGTAATTTAAGTAGACGAGTGAAAGGGTGGTAGAGTTATGAGAATGTTATTAAAGAGTTATACCTAGAAGAAGTATCTATATTCAAAATTTTCATAGAAATTAGTGTGTTGGAATTTATATGATGAATACATCAAACATGTTGAAGAAATGATAATATGTATCCATTGAAGGTGTGGTTTAAGAATATACCACAATATATAATTTTTTGTGAATATGGAATTTTTCTAATGTTCATGAAATATTAAACTGATGAGATATGTGTGCATAATATCTCATAATTTTATGAAGGATTAAATATTTAAATTTGGGGGGGGGCAAGTGATTGAATTTACTTGTGATAGGAAAAGTGCATGAAATTGAGGAACACATTATTGTGAATTACATGTATTGGGAAGTTAGTTATAAAATTTACTTCTATACATTGATCAATGATGTGGTTGAGTTATATAAAATTAATTTATTAAACATTAATCAAATATCAACCATTGTATTTATTATGAATAAATGGGATATGGATAGAAATTATTTAGAATATATTTTTATGTAGTTTCATTATTGGTATTGAAAAAAAGGGGGAGATTCCAGTGCACTTTGTTTATCAAGGTGTTGTATTTATTTCCAATAATATTTGATATCAATATTTCTTGAGAATAGATGCTCAAAAGAAGAGTTAAGTAATATTTTGTAATGATTAACATTCCAATTTCGGATTGAAAATTAATAAAAAAAATTGATATGAGATGTTTCCATTGGAAGTGATATTAATGACCCTTTCACATATCGTAAAGGAATATCATATATAGTTGATGAGGAAGAAAGATATATGGAACCGTCATTTTCATTTTTAGGCATGAAGGCTACTTTATATTGATTTGACATATATGGATTACAGATTTATCAATAGATAGTGAATTTGTAGGCAGTTTAATATTTTTTTAATGTAAATATTATTTACTTATATTCAAAACAATAAAATAGAGATATAGGCCATGATAAAAATTATTGTAATTTTATTAGACTGTTTCTTGGTTATGGGTGAAATATTTAGATGTAATAATAAGAAAAATATTTGTAGTGTCTCGAGGTCAATTAGAGTGCATGTTTGTGATTTTATGATTTATTGAGTTGGCTACAAAATATTTTAGATGAATTCAGTCTGTGGATGAGGATAATATCATATTTACTATATATATGAATGGATTCTTACTTTTTTAATCTATAAATGATTAATTATAAAAAAATTGATTACATTTCTTAATAAAATTCACTACTTGAGATTAATTTTTTTGGTGATAGATCCGCATTAGATTAACATTATGGAAATTGAGCAACTTGATATTTATTTTATACTTCCAAGGGTGAGGTTAGATAAAAAATATGATGTATATAAATTATTTATGTTGTTCTTATTCTATGTTTTATTGATGTGTTATTTGATCATATTAAATAGATGTGTGTAGTGGTCAGACATAATTACACTATCCATATATAATATTCTATGATCTTATATAAGATTATATAAGAGATTTTATAGTATATGTAAGATGATATTGAGCATTTATATGATTTACATAATGATTTAAAAGGATGAATATGATCATTTACTTGACATATATTAACATTCAGGTAACCTATAAGAATTATTTGATTGATGATTGAGAGATATATTTACAATCAAAGATTAAAAATTCAAGATGAAAATTTATATTTTGATGATGTTATGTTGTTATTAAATGAATTTTGTTACATGATGTTGAAGAAGGAGGTGTGGACCATGTAAACCTATTTTTTTTTGTTTTGATAATATTTTTCCATGAGTTAAGAATTAAATTGTATGTATATGTGAAAATATTTTTCACACAATGAATGAATAATCCATGAATCATGGATGGATGCATAGAATGAAGGCCACAATTATATTGTGATATTGTCGTTATAATAAACATAAAATTTTTGGAATCCAAATTAAATTATTTATTATTATTCAAAAATGATAATTTTTTATTTATTTGGAGAAAAGAATCTCAAATAACAAATGAGATGATATATATGAGATAAATTTAAAAATTATAATATCGATTTTGACTCGTTATAATTTGGAGGATTTTCTTGGTATCATTTAACCTATTTTTAACAAGAAATAAATTTTGGTTCTGGGTGCAACGGAAGTGCGTGGGGGATTCTACCAAACATTAGTTTTTTGGTTAACAACGATAAATCTAAGATCCATCATGATATTAAAATGTCGGATCTTCGTAATAGAATGAAGAAAAAAACAATGGATGGGAGTCCCGAAACCATAGAGAGGATCATCATATATTGGTTATAATTAATTTAATTAAAATAAAAGAATTACTTTGATAGAATTCTATCCATGTTGATCTTTCCCATCATGATATGATGTGATCCATCATTGCATCATAGAGTCCAATTGTATGATTCCTCTACTAGTGATCCACAGGTGTTCCATGTACCACTGGACATTACCAAAGGGATCTGTAGGTGCAAGCACAGAAATTCCTTCGCTTGCGATGTCCTCCTTCAATCACCTTGACCAAGTGGATGAGGATTTTTCTATCATAGCTTGAAAGCATTCTTGGAAGAAAATAATTCTCTCTTATCTTGAGAGCATTCTCTAGATCCATTATGCACATCCACAAATATTTCTAGGCTAATGAGAATTATATAATTGGGATTTTAATTACATATAATAATAAAATGAATTAATTACACAAAATCATTTATTCATTTCATTTAATTCTTAGTAAGATCTCATGTCTAATAATAACAGTTGACAACTATTATTATTTCAAATGTTCCCAACGAATTACACATAATATTATTTAATTAAATATAATAATATTGTTTCTCCAAAATTTCTAGAAAAAATACCAGACATGTACTTCTCCATTTTCATTATATCCTATATATTTATTAAACTGTCAATAAAGGATATTTATTTATCAAATAAATATCACTATATACCTTGCTAATAAATATTCAATTTCTCCCACAATATATTATCTCGAATAACTAGTGTCGAAATAATTGTGACCGGGAACCCATGAGTTATTATAATACTGCAATTGTGAATAATCTGTATTCGACTTGTTAAATTAACATTTAACTGAGATTCATGGACACACTTATTGTGTGAACCTCTAAGAATCATTCTGAGTTGCATTAGGAGGAGCCTATGAAAAGAACAAGGTTAGATTCTAACAACACGTCAAGGCAACCGTAGAGAAAGAAGTTAAGGCCACAATGACGTGTCACCTCCTACGAATGCTTACCATGTAATATAATCCCTTTGTCTCGATATCTCAAATCAAGTGGGTTGCGTGCTAGTGACATCAACCCATGTGCTCGATTAATCTTTCGTTGAATTTATAGAATTGAACATACCCATTCCCTACTATGGAGATGTATTTATTTAATATATATCAATTCCATCAAGTGCATAAAATATCTACATTCATTATGGAACAGAAGGGTTAAATCCTTTCTCGCATTATTGATTAGTGCAGTATTACTCGTGATTTCCCCAACATATCCTACATCACTGTGAACAATGTGTCATCACAGTTTTCATCAATACATCTATGTGTGTGAGTTGTAATAACCATTAATAATAATATTAAAGTCTAAGGACCAATACACACATCCGCAGATAGGAACATCCTATGACACTATGAAATGTGCATTTCCTACTGGCGGGTCTTGTTCTAATAATTTCCTCCTCAATAATACAATGGGCGCACAACATGTGAAGGTGTGTCAATGTTTTATGAATCCTTACCCCTAATGGCCAGAATTAGTTATGTCCCTCAAATAACACCATCCATCCATAGAACAGATAGTGAAGAACAGTGTTATGGCACGTTCGGGTTCTCATCATAGCAGTGATCCCCTGTGACCTTTTAGTGCAACAACTATCCTTATGACATTATCACATTCACTGTTACGTATAAGAACAATCAAGATGTGATTAGGTATCTATTAATGAATAAAGTAAAAATTTGTTGGTTCTAGGACACCAAATCCAACAGGCTCCCACTTGGACGAGACCCAACTACTAACAGCCTTTAAACAGCAAGCTCTCAAATGATATTCATGCTTTTGTTGAGATAGGCCATTAGTCATGGTGTTCACCACATTCTCTTCCGTGGAAAATCTGCACAATCCAACTTCACCCCTTTGATAGAAATCCCTCAAGAGGTGATACTTTCAGATAATGTGATTTTTTTGTTGATGTGACCTTTGTTCTTTTGCATGAGCCACCACAACAGTATTATCACAATACAATGTGATAAGTTATTTATTGATATTCCCAACATCAAGATCCATGAAAATGTTTTAAATCCTGATGGATTCTTTGGCTGCATCAGAAGCCACTATATATTCAGACTCCACTATTAATTCGGCGACAAATAGTTGGATTGAGCTCTTACAGCTCAAAACTCCTCCTTTAACAACGAAACTATATCCAGTTTGTGAGTTCAGATCGCTCTGATTTGTCTGAAACTAGCATCAGTATACCCTCTAATGATAAGTTCCTCATCTTCTCCATACCCCAGGAACGTATCCTTCGTTATACTCAGATACTTAAGGATAGTCTTAACAATAGTCCAATGCTATTCTCCTGGGTCTGCTTGATATCTTCCTACCATGCTCAGTGCATAGGCAACCTCAATCCTTATACATAACATGTCATACATGATGGATCCTAAATTTGATGCATATTGAATCTTACTCATTCTATATTTCTCATATTGTGTTAGAGGAAAAATTTTCATATAATTATGTAGTCTATGTGACATGGGAATCAATCCCATCTAGGATTGTTCCATACTAAATATCGTTAGTATCTGGTAAATGTATGTACCCTCACCTAGTCCAAGAAGCCTCTTAGATCTATCACAAATGATCTTTATCCCTAGAATGTAAGGGACTTAACCGAATTCCATCATGGAGAAACACTTGTTCAACCAGTCCTTAACTAACTGTAAGACTGGTACATCATTTCCAATAACTAATGTGTCATCAACACATACTACTAGTATAACAACCTCATTACCATTAAACTTCTTATAAACACATGGCTTACATTTGTTCATAATGAATCCATTTTTTATGTATTCATCAAATCAATTGTTCTATGACCTAAATTCTTTATTTATTCCGTAAATGGATTTATACAACTTGAAAACCCATTTGGATTCAACTGGTGTCACAAAACCTTCTATGTGTGTCATATAGACATCTTCCTAATGGTTCATGATAAGGAATGATGTTTTGACATCTATCTTCCAAATATATTATTCATGGTAAGCTGCTATATAATGAATGATTTTTGTGGATTTAAATATTGAAAATGGAAAGAAGGTTACATCATAGTCAATTACTTGACATTTTCTGAATCCTTTAGACACTAGCCTTGCTTTATAGGTGCTAACATGAACATCAATGTAGGAAATTTTATTGAAAGAACATTTTCATCCAACATGATTTACAAAAATTAGCTCATCGACCAGAACCCATACATGGTTATGATACATGGAATCCATCACATAATTAATATCTTTTAGCCATCTTGCAGCTTCTTATATTTTTAATGCTTCTTTATTGGATAGTGGTTTTTCATTTTCCTACAATAATGATTCACCATACTCGGTTACTAGGAAACCAAATCTCTCTAGTTCTTTTACTTATCTTGAGATCCAATGTAGTACTTGTGTTTGTCGAACCACTTCCACATGGACCTGTGGAACTTGTTCCTGTACCAACTCATTTTTGTCTTGAGCATCAACTTCATCGAAGTCAATCATTCTACGAAAATAATTTTTGAGGATCTGCTCCCTCTTAATAAAGATGTCTTGTTTGGGGACATTGAATTTCTTGTCTGAAGGGTTATATAGGTAACATTCTTATATTTCCTTAGGAAATCTTCTCAAGATACACTTTATTCACTAGTTTCTATTTTGTTTCCTAAGAAGTCCTTAACAAATGCCTCTCATCCCCATACACGTGTGTGACAAAAAATGGCTTTCTTTCCATTCCATATCTCGGATGGAATTCCATTTCCTCTTTAATTGGTACTCAGTTTAATGTGTATGCTACTGTTTTTAATGCATATCCCGAAATGGATAATGGATGATCTGCATGACTCAACATCAACCTCACCATGTACTACAAGGTGTAGTTCCTTCATTCACTAACTCTATTATATTATGGTATATAAGGAGGAGTGAGCTAATATAGAATCCTAGACTCTAATAGAAGATCTATGAACTCTTGGATCCGATATTCTCCACCTCGATCCGATCAAAGTTTCTTTATCATCCTACCATGCTGATTCTCTACTTCATTCTTGAATTCCATAAATATTTCTAAGGACTATAAAATATAACATCAAAATAAAACATCACCATCTCTAATAAAATCATCAGTAAAAGTATTGATGCAAGAATATCCACCTCTATCTTCTATTGAAAATGGTCGAAACACATCTATGTGCACCAATCCAAGATGCTATGTGGCCCTTCCACCTAGACCATCGAAAGGTGGCTTGGTCATTTTACCATGTAAACAAGTGTGACAACTATCATGTGGTTTTAGATCAGTAAATTCTAAATACCCATGTTGTCAGTGCTTTTTCAAGTAATTCTCTTTTACATGGCGGGGATAGTGATGCCACAACTAGGTGATTTATGATTCATGTGATTTGATTCGTTATAGATTTCTAACACTTGGTTTTCATAAATTAATTCATAAAAATCATTATTTAAATGTTCTATACCATAACATAAGTTGGTCTTATAAATGAAACCACCCATATTTCCAAATTTGAAAATAAATACTCTTATATCCTAACAAGATACATAAATTATTTTCATGGTAACAATAGGCACATAATAAGAGTTACGTTAAACCAAAATCATTGTAGTTGGTAATAAATGATGGTAATCACCAATGGCCAACACATCTAGCCTCATGCCATTGGAAGTTCGAAGATCCACCTATCCTATGGAAATATTTTTAAATCTACTTGTTTGTGCATTTGAATATAGATATGTACCCCATAAGTTGTAACTAATACTCAATGTGTAGGAATGGAATGATTACACTCTATAACGAACACACCTTTAGTGTCCCCACACTTTTGTGTGGAATTACTCTTCAAGTGGCCTTGCATGACACATGAAAACCATAACTCCTCCCATTCCGTGCCCTACCTCTAGATCATTTTCATCTTTGAGGGATAGTGATCGAGGGCTTCAGACCTTTAATAATTCCCTGAACCAATTCTTTTTTTCATTTAATTTCTTATTCACCATATAAACATCGGTTTTTTAATGACTATGACCTTATCTACCTTGAAAATTACGTCCAAAAGTTCCAATTGACTCTTCTTTTTTTTCCTCATGTTGTAGTTGACAATAAATCTAGATAAGGTCTTGGGTAGTGATGATATGATGGGATCTGTACACAACTCATCATGGAACTTAATCCCTAAGATGTCCATGAATTCAATGTAGCCAATAATCTTGACTACATGAGGCCTAGCCAGCGCAGATTCTCCAACAATAGTTTTGAACAAAGCCTTATAGATCTAATATCTCTTATGTCTCATCTTCTCTTGATAGAGACATTTACAGTGATACCTCATGCTATACGCACCCATGTTTTCAAGTTTCTTCAATAGATCATTAGACATGTCAATTAGCATGAAACATTGGAAATCTGTGGAATCATCTATATGTTTCATAAAGATATATAGTTACCCATAATTGGCCTATTTTCTATGAGAAACTTTAATAGGATCCAACAGCACATAAAATTTCCTATCGTGACGAAGGATGACGTGTAAATGCCTTTACAATTCCTAGATTTTGGTGCCAGTGTGAATGATTTCCTTCTCGAGTATAGTTCACAGTGATATGTTTGAATTCATTTTTCTTTCTATTTCTAAAAATTATGATGAGAAATTGTTTAGTACTTTATCATGAAAAATATGAGACAAATAATTACATTAATATGTATTAGTCACCCACTATTTTACCAAAATCCATTATACCTCACCACTGACTTCGAAATATTCTGTTTCTAGAGTATTCTGCTATAAAGGATCAGTATTTTCCTTCAAAATAACTTAACTAGGGTTGGTCAAGCAAATTTAAGGGTTTTAGGTAGGAATTCCAAATGCCAAATGCATTAACTCGCAGCTCCTTGGTCCGATGAGTGGACTTCACAATCCTCAAATCCATTTATTTTGGATTTCCAGAACCTTTACCTCTTAGTCACACCAAGTCCTATTGTGGCAGTAAACACTTGATGTGATCCAAGTTACATCAACCAAAAACCTTGATTTATAATTCCCCAATAATTGATATCACCACAACTAGGGTTGGTCAAGCACCTTGAACTATGGTTATATTCTAACAATGATTATGGAAGGCTATATCGACATAATATTTCATTGAGGGATTTTATCCTTATATACAAATTTGTAATTTATTATCTTTCATACATTCTTGTTAATAATAAGTGGGATATTCTTAAGTGATTAACCATGTATAAAGTAAAATTTAATCATAATCTGACCTTATATTAGTTCCATTATGCAAGCTTGTTTAATTCATTAATTGTGTGATAGTGACAACACACCTACAATAAATTATCCATGTAACTGAAATAAATAAAATAAATGGTATGATCATGATCTTGTTCTATTGGTTAGTTTATCTTGATGTTGATAAAGTCACCCAATACCTAGGGGAGAAAAACATTGAACCTTTTTGGTTCGTGTTTATAGATTTCCACATGTTCACCTTTGTGTCTCCTTGGAATGGTTTCACCTTGGCTCCAAACCTGAGCCACCTTCACTGGCTTGGGATATCCATCCATTACATATAGTTTTATCTCACTTCTAGGAGAGAGTAAAACATGGTTTTATATAAAAGAATCATTGGACATGCTTTCCATACATATTAATGAGGAGAAGGCTCACATGCCAACAAATTTCTTTTAAATAAATTAAATAAAAGAAATAATTCATATAAAAAGGTCTCATTCTAGCTCATAATCAACCAAACAAGAAAATATATTTACACATTAATAACACTAGCATTAAATTATTTAATCATTCTTGTTTATGATAACTCATTCTCGAATCAATTAACAATATTTAATTAATCAATCCTTTTATTTTATACCCTTTTTATTAATTTCCAAGAGATTATCATCCATCGTAATCTTAAACAAATAAATTCATTTAAATTTATATTTGTATGTAACATGTACCATGTAGGAAACCTGGTAAATTTCTATTCATAAATACTCAATGATTAGAAATGAACATTACAAAAATGTTAAATTAAACACACATATATAAAAAAATTATAAAGTGTTGTGCCTTAGCTTTACGCCTACACTATAGTACCTATCTCAAGGGTTTGTATAATATAATAATGAATTTTAATAAATATGCGTAATTTGGATGAGTACACAACATGCAGTTCGGACTACATGATGTGTAATTTGTTCACTGTCCTTTCGAAGTACATGCCCGACAACATGGCGTGCAGATGTACATCATAAATCTATTTATTACATGGCGTGTTCAGTGAGACACACACCTTTTAGTATCCATATAACACAGTTACTAGTTTTTCAAGCTATTTACGGGGTGCACGTTCCTACCCAAACCTGAAGGGACTACATGCATTGTTTAGTGGGGCACATGTCATGTAATATAGAAACCATGTGCCACATGTTCCTGGTCGACAAATGGACTCTTAAGGACATAGATAGAATCCATTGACAAGGCCTGGGTTGGCGGACTAGTCTGATGCTTTGAACCTAGACTACATGGTGTGTACTTCAAAAAACACAAATTGTGTTATGGTGTTGTATGACCAGGAATGTATGGGACCTCCGAATGAGATACTCTGTTTTATTTTGAACAAAAATTAAATGATAAAAAATCATTTCTATAAGATAAATGAGAAATGAGAGAGTAGGAATAGATCTCGAGATTCAGATATGCAGAACGATTAACTTGAGTTGAAACGACTAAAATATTGAATACGTAAATCATCAATGAAAAACAAAATTATTAAAATCAAAGATATGAAAACAATGATACCACATGTAAGTTTCGGGTGCAATAAAAGTGTATGGGTGATTGTACCCATCATTAATTTTTTCTGCTAACAAAAATCAATCCTGGATCCTTCACGATAATAAAAAATCAGATCTTTAGAATAGAACAAAGAACAATAGAAATAAAGGGTGTCCCGAATCCCTATAGTGTATCATTATATGTTGGTTATAATTAATTTTATATAAAAGAAATAGTTACTTTGATTTAATTCTGTCTCTGTTGATGTTTCCTATCACGATTCGATGTGATCCAACCTTTGGTCATAGAATACATGAGTAGGATTCTTCTAGTGGTGAACTATATGTGCTCCACGTATCTGTAGAAGTCTATGAAGAGATCTTCGGGTGCTAGCACGGAAGATCCTTCACATGCAATTTATGTTTTCGATCGCCTTGATCCAATGGAGGAGGATCTATCTCTCGTAGCTTGAGAGAGTTCTTTGAAGAAATGAATTCCCTCCTGGCTAGAGAGAATTCTCTCTATCATTTGTGCACAATAACCAAAATGGCTAGTCTATTGAGAATTATATATTTGGTACATTAATTACATAGAATAATAATATTAATTAATTACCCCAATGAATTTATTCATTTAATTTCATTTTTAGTAATACCCCATGTCTGATCATAAAAGTTTGCTATTATTATTACTTTACATGAACCCAACTGATTACAACTAATATTATATAATTAAATAAATAATATTATTTCTCACAAATTCGCATAAAAATATACAGCATGTATATTAATATACACAATGTGTAATTTTCCATTTAATTTATTTACTCTATATTTATTAGACCTTGAATAATTTCTATTTATTTCTTAAAAAAATTTTATTCCATTACTAGATAATAAATATATTATTTCCACCACAATATATTCTCTAGAATAACTAGTGTTGAAATAAATGTGATCATGCATCCTTGATTGATTATTAAACTATAATCGGGAATAAACTTTATTCAACTTGTTAATTTAATTTTAAACTGAGATACTTGGACACATGTTGTGTGTGACTCTCTAGGCCGATTTCTCAATGGCATTAGCTAGAGCTATCATAAATTCAAACGTTATTGTCTTGTAATATTCTAAGGAACCTATAGAGAAAGAAGTTAACATTGTAATGAGATGTCACCTCCAACAAAATCATACCATGTAATGTAATCTCATTGTCTCGATATCTCAAATCAAGCGGGTAGCACGCTAGTGTCATCAACCCATGTTCTTGATTATTCTTTCTTTCACATTGTAGAATTGAACTTTTTGATTCCTTACCATGGCCATTGATTTATTTATGCTATATCAATTACATAAAAGGGCATGAGATATCTACTTCCATTATGGAATAGAAGGGACAAATCCTTTCTCGCATTATCCATTAATGCAGAATTACTCCTGACACACCCAACATATCCTACCTCACTATGAACAGTGTGTCATCATAGTTTTAGTCAATACATCTAAGTGAATGATTTTAATACCCATTAATAATAATGTTAATGTCTATGCAACAATACACACATCAACAGATAGAAACATCCCATGACACAATGGAATGTGGATTTCTTATTGGCAGGTCTCATTCTCATAATATCATCCTAGATATTACCAAGGGCGCACACCATAAAAAAGTGTTTCAATGTTTTATGAGTCCTCACCCCTAATGAACTGTATTATTCAAGTCCCTCAAATAATATAATCCAACCATAGAACATATATTCAATAATAGTGTTATGGAACTTCCGGGTTCTCATCATAGTAGGGATCCGCGGTTACATTTTAGTGAAACAACTATCCTTAGGAAATTATCATATGAATTGTTATGCAGATAAACAATCATGATGTTTTAAGGTAACAATTAATGAATAATGTACAAATTAGTTTGTTCTAGGCCACCGACTCCCACAATAAATTAGTGTTTCATTAGGAATATCAAAAATATGAATACAAAATATAATTTATATTAAAAATGTTGAATATATTCATTATGTTATTTATTGATGAGATTTATATACAGAAGAAAGTTAATATTGTTTAAAAATAGAGAATATCACAATGCACTAATGTTTTTATTGAGGTTAAATATCATAAAAGTTTCCAAAATAATGAAATTAAATAATATCACTGAAATATAGTTTTTGTTAAATAAAATGATAGAGATATAATGCTTCAATTAAATAACTTCACTCGTGTTAATGAATAATAGGAGGAGAATATTGAGAGACCCAAACAATGATTTTATTTATTATCATAGTTATTGAATTTAAGAAAAAATATTGATACAAATAATTAGAATAATATGTATGTTATAAAAACATAAATATTTTTCCGTTTGAATATAAAAACATTTGTAATTATTGAATAAATAAATAACATGTGATACTTCCATGAATAAAACTGTAGTTCATAAGGCATCCTTGAACATGGATTTAAAACTAAGTAAGTTGATCAAATTCATTCTATCTGAAAGTGACACATACTCTCAATGATGAACATACATAAAGAGGATCCATCCAAATCATGTGTAATTAGAAATGTTATGTTATAGTAACAAATAAAAGGCCATTAAAGTGATTTCATGTAACTAGGTTGAGGTTAGTAAAAAAGGGATAAAGTGAATCCTCTATCCATTAGTTTATTTTTTATAGTAAAAGATTATCCTTTTGTGAGTATTTTGATAAATACAATAAATTGAGTACATCTTACATTTTGTGAGTGAACGTCATAAATCATCATGTATGTTTTTTATATATATTTTACAGATTTTAAACCATGTGAGGGATGAAGAATGTGATATATATTCAATATAGAAGGATCATAAGTTAAAATAAAATATTTAATTCGGTAAAACCTAGCCATACTAATTCAACCCATTCGCTCTATATGTATGAGTTGATCCTAGTTGAACAACCAATTAAACCAATTAGGAATATTTTGTGATTTATATTACTTAGAAAAATTGTAAATTTTTTGATAAAATAATGGTAATGAGTCATCTCCATTGATAAATAAAATAAGTGAAAAACATTATGGTTGAAAAAAACATGTTATTCTTATAAATCTCATATAACATGATTTTACACTATAAATGGATTTATTATTTCCCTTAATGATTTATATAAAATGTTTTTCTAATAATATTTAATCAAACCACTAACTGAATTCCCTATTCGATGCCTGATACTATTTTGCAACATGTATAGATAGACACCCTTCTGCTATACATAAACTGGCATCTCACAATACTTAGTTAATTTCCCAGTCACCATCGAATGGAAAATGTTCTATGTGTATAAATGTAGCAATATGGGAATTATATACCATTTATAAGTAATAAGGAATAAGTTATAACTATAATTTAATGTTTGATTTATTAAAATTATTTATTATATAATGGTAATATATTTAATAACATTGCGGTTATTTGATATGGATAATTATCATAGAGTATTCCATAGACATATTTATAAATTTCATGAAAATAATAAATAGTGATATTCATGAATAAGCATGTGATCTCATAATTGGAGGATCCTTATAAATTCATAAAAAATATATTATATTCTTTTGAGTTTTATGAATGATTTTTTGAATATATATAGAAATTTTTACTTGGTACATCACTTAAAGAGTCATAGTGATACACATGGACGGTTATAGAAATTATTTGAATGATATTATGATGTTTACATGTTAATGATGGTTGTTGGATATCAATGAATATATAATTATTGTGGGGGATCAGGAATGATTTTTAGTGAGTGCAATTCTATTAATTGAAATGTGTGGAATATGAGATGTTTATTACAGATCATTATGAAAGTTTTGATGTGATATAATATCATTATATAGGTAGAATAAAATTTATATTCCACATCAAAATAGACCACAAAAATATTATTTTGGTTCTGAGGTTTACCGCACTACAATAAACTAGTTGTGTCATATTGTGTGAGTATTTGAACACGAGGAAGAAATCATGACTTTTTTTCTCCACGTAATTATGCACTGGAGATGCATCCTATGTAACCGAGGTTAAAAATATTTAATTATAGAGTTTATGGTATTTTTTCGGTGTCCATGCGAAAATGTATTTACTATATATCATGTGAATTCAATCAAGTGTTTCTACACCATTATGTAAATATCTATGACACAACCAATTTATCACACTACATAATCATGTTTAAGAGGATACATAGGTTTGATTTACTATATCTTATAAGGGCCATGCTATAATTAATTCATGAGTTAGTTGTAGATAACATGATAATCCAATTTTTTATGTCAGGGAGAATATTCGGATAATATAAAACCAACTTTCAATTTTTATAAAAAATTAGTGTATACATAGATTTATTTAAAGAGTTGAATAGTTATTTTACTGTCTAAAAAATACCATTTCAATTTTAAATTACTGATATTAAATATAAAAATATCAAACCGATAAACTATTAATGGAGTAGAACATTGTTTTTTTCTTGGGAATTGAAATTTAAATTTTCTATTCAAGCTATTATATTGAGATGTAGAGATATACTATACCAAAATTAAAAGGGAGAATATACATAAGACAACGATGAATACGAACATTATATTTTATTAAAGGTTTTAAAATATGAGTTCTATTAGGAAGAATTTTGAAACATGTAGATTTATTGACGATTTCATTAATATGAGAGAGAGTTACTCTCTTATTACATTATATTGATGACCAGTTTAGGAGGTGGAATAATGAGGTGTTCAGGTATTTAAAGTCTAAAAATAGAAGTTGAAAATGGAATTCTATAAATAATTAATAATGTTTTCTAATTTTTTTCATATAAATTCAAAATTTATCTATTTTATTAAATAAAGATATAATTTAGAGAAGAATAATTCAATTTCAGGAAAAATTATCTGGATTATCAGTGGTTGCTGTGTGAAATCGTGTCTACGATCATTTTCTTAATTGTATATTCCAAGTGTTTCATTGTATCTTTAATAGGAATAGAGTGAAACACGATATGTCACTTTCTCATGAATAAAATAATTTTGTTACGTGGATTTATTAAAAAATCATAGAGTTGCCTTTATTTCATTAATCGTAAAAGAAGATTGGAACAACCAATAAAAATCAAATCATTTACTTAAAGCAGTGTCTGAATTAAACAAGAGGATTTAGTAACACATGAATTTATCCGTTGAATCGAAATTTATGTTTTTGGTTGTAGTAAATATGAAATATAAATTAATCAAAGGCTGAATATCAAAACATCCAACTAGGGAACAATATTTGGAAGTAAAATAGAAGAAAGGGTCAATGTTAGAATAATTTAAAATCTACATTCATCCAGACCCCCTAATGGTTTCCTTGGTCTCTTCAAGTTATATTGATTATATAGATTAAATTTTTAATTCAACCAAAGGGTTCCATATTGAGAATAATATATGACACAACATAAAAACAATATTTTACATTCACTGTGATATATTTGATCAGTAAATACTTGGACCCAGTGAATGTTATGTATTTTATATCTCAATATCATTCAAAAGACATTATAGATATCATAGAACAAGATGATGGTTATATGAAGAAATAATATTTTAATTTAATAAGAATCATATTATTGGAAGAATGATTAAATAAAGATACAAATATTCTCAATTACTTTAGGTGGTAATTACCATTCATGATCATGTTGTTAAAAAACATGAGGAAATTATAGAGGAGTAAAAATTATGTATTTATTTAAATAAAAATAATGATTCTACGAAAAATTATTTTTAGATTTTATGGATTCCATAAAAGATATAAATTTGATAATTGTGACTGTTGAAATGTAACTTTTTAATGAACAGACCAGAAAAACCACTCAAACATGAACCTTACTCGATCTTCCACATAATCTATGGGTGTTACTAATCCCCATAGGTCGGAGAATTACCTATAAGAATAAAAAATCTTGTAGGAATTATTTAAAATAACCTAAATATTAATCATGGATCATATATACAATAGATAAAACATGAAAAAATTTAAATATATGACATAACTAGAAACAAAAATCAGATACCTAATAACTTAGGAAAAGAAATAATCTCCATGTAAAGGTCCAACCATAGACGACTATCAAAACAAGGAAACCAACTACTCAATGTGATATTGTTGGTGGACCCCCACTAGATGACCACTAGCTACCCAACACAACTGGAAAAACCACATTGCCTCACTCTGGTGCTTTGCCATTCCCAACATCAAAAGACATAACCAAGTCAACACACCACCGAAGGAGAATGAATGTTGTGATCTAATATTATTAGTTGGATCTCACCTAGGTGTTCCATACAAATTATATGAACAATAAACCAATAATTAATACATTAAATTATACAATACAAGATAATATCATAATAATTATTATATTAAAAATGGTAAAAATTTTATTTCCGATTTTCTCAAATTTGTAAATTAATATTTAAATTTGATTCAATTCATTTCAAAAACTTATATCACAGTAGATATATAATGTAGAAACATATCATGTGTCACATATCATATAAAATCAGAGGCACTGTAATTAAAATGTACAATCCAAAAGTAGAGTCATAGGTAACTTCATTCTAGGGGTCATAGTAGGTTAGGATATCTTGGACACTCATTCATAATATAGAAAATCACATATAATAAATCCATTAAAAATATGCATCCAGTATATAGGGAAGTGTAACACCCAATCATGATCCCCCAACATTTAAAAACATTCCCTATAACAATAAGCATAAGGGAAAGAAGAACTCCCCATGAGAAAAATTTACAAGAATGGATGAGACGCACCTTCCACCTAATTACCCAAAGAACCCCATGTGTTATATTATCCAAAAAATCTAATCAAATAATTCTAATAAAACCATGATTTGAAATGTATTTCACAAAAACCGTTTCTTAATGATTTGAAAACCATTTTTCTAATAACCAAAACCCGGTAAGAATCTTGTATCAAAACCCAATTCCAAAAAAATAAAAAAATAGTCATATCATTAAATTTAGTTTAATAAAAAAAATTTATCGATAACTATGAAATACAGTTCACCGACACTGGCTTGAGGAGTGACCACCTACCTCAGAACAAGTTTTGCCATACTCCCACCAAGGGATCCACTAATAAAGAAGAAAAAAATAAAAAAATAAGTCCATAGAATCAATCTAAAAATATTATAATTGATTAAATGTAATAAAACGGTCAGTAGAGAATAAGAAACAATTTATATCTCATGAACACACACCATCTACACCATAACCAACAATGGAAACAACCCTCAGAAAAATATTTCACAACAAATATATTGAGAATAAAGAAGAAACATCACCATGTTTCAACAAATATTAGAACCCAACACAACAGAACTATCATGAAAAAAAATAACGTAAAGGATTACTCACTCAAAGATATGAAATCTAAAAAATAGTGGTAAATTGTCGAATGAATCAATTTAGAGAGAATAATGTCTCCCAAATCACCAGAGTGGGGGTCTAGGTTGAGAGCAAGGAGGGATAAAGAATAAAAAATGAAGAATCAATCAATGTAGCACTCTAAAATCCATCCTCCCAAAAATTATAGGATGTGTAATGCCTTTACATGGTGTGTAATTTATTGGGCTAAACTACCCTAAAAAATAATATTTTAACATTACAAATCATGTAACTATTCTATGGGATGTACTCCTTTCTTGTTGTTTACACAGTTCATGACTTGTTTCTATAGATATAGTATATGTCGTGTTCCCCATTACATACTATGTAATCTCCCAATAAATAGTCGAAAAACCCATATTCTAATAAAACATCATAGTCCAAATCGTGTATTCTATAATCATGGGGTGAAACCCACAATTCCACTGACACATTTATATTTGGACTCCATTAATTTAATCAAAGATACATCCCCAAATATTATTTCATTTTTCTGAAAAATATTATACATCCTTGGGTGTTCTAGTATGCATCCAATTAAAATAGAAATGAATAAAATTTGGGGAAAATACCAGAATGTGGATAAAATGATGTTAAAAAATACCCATATAAGACTTTCAATTCACAGGAAGCCATATGGTAGAATAATTTCTGGGGAAGAGATGAGACCATTACTCCATCATCAATAACTAATTATCCCATGTCTCATGAGAATACAATCCATTCCAATATAACAATATAAATAAGGTAATAGACATCTAATATAAGACATTCACTTGAGATTCTATGATCTCTACTGTCTTCTCAACAATAGAAACATATAACTCTAACTAAATCTATTTCAAACTCAAAATGTGAGAGGGATCCAGATGGTACTTACTGAACCGTGATATGTGAATACATCAAGAATGTATGTCAAATGAACTACAAATACTAGCCGATATAAGTCATTCCAAAGATTATTATATACCTTAAATGGTCAAACATATCTTAGATCCAACATTCCATGTTTTCCAAGCTAATGATATCCTAGATGAGGATAAACATGCATGAAAATACAGTTACCAATGAAATACAATAAAGGACAACACTGTTAATTACCATAATATACTAGATGACTCTGTTCTAAAACCATACGATAACATATATCCCGAATCCTCACAGGCACCATCTAAACCAAACTGGACCCCACAAAAGTGTATTTTCCCACCACTTCCAAAAAAAGAGGTGATATTCCAGGGAGACCATACAAATCTGTGAATTGATCCATTCTTATTAATGTCTAATAACTTTTATTATAGGAAAATAAAATCAGTTCATGATTGTTATCCAATAACCCTCCAAAATCTAAGACACATACAAAATTCATATCCATATTAAGCTAAATGTCATGCTCCATTTGGATATACTTCTATGGATGTTAAGTTATAATCAAGATGACCTATTTTCCCATCACATATGGGAGAAAAATCCATAATCTTTAATTAAACCTTTATTCCATTTATGAAAAAAATAAGTAACACCATGTATCCTCCCAATATACTACATATATAGCATACCCATATATTCAATTTAGTTATAACCATGATAAATATGAAATGAGTATACTTTGTAAACTTATCAATCACCACCTAGAAAAATTTCCACACTTGGGGGTTTCAGGATAATAAAAAAATAAATACCTTGTCCCTTTTCCAAACAGACACTGGAAGAGGCTGGATAAACAAAGAATGTTTTATATTCACTTAATTAATTTTTTTGTATGTGTAACATAGGGAAATGAAATTAGAAATTCCATGCTTTATACATGGATACCAGTATCAACACCTCATATCATAATACATCATTGTTGAGAACGAATGAATTGGCCAAAACGAACTATTGAATTAAAAAAAACTAAACTCCTCCCTAAAGCAAGGAAAATAATGTGATTCGAAAAATTAAATTACAATTTGAAGAGAGAGAAAAAATAGAAATGGTATCACCACAATATATGGTTTCTCTTATTCCTCTCCAATCAACATCCTTCTACAAACTCTTCATGCTAGAATCAAGGGGATATGACGATAACTAAACAATATTCATAACAATACCTAAGTCATTATCCAATGAAGCTATATAAAATGTATAAAAACATGCAAATTATAAACTCACATATTGATTCCAAAATATATAATGATGTTAATTTCTTATTAATAGAATATTAAACAACATTTCCTTTCCCTTGGGTGTAGTCCATATCATATTCAAATATCCTTAGGTAATAAAACTATTTTATTTTTTAAGATTCATGTATTTAATAAAAAGATAATGCTTAGGATCTATATCAAATAAAACTCTATAAACCTTTCCCTAAAAAAATAATGTTGCCAATAATTAAATGCATGAATAACTACGAAAACATTTATATCATTAGTTGGTTAGTTAATATCATATGGTAAAATTTGAAAATAATATTTTAGTCACCAAAAGATCATCCTTCATGAGAAAAAATACCAAAACTGTTCAACAAGTATCAAAAAAAACCTCATGCCCCTTACCATGATCACGTAACATTGGGATAGAAGCTGATGTCATAAGCTGTTTTAGTTCATTCAGAAAAGACTAAAATTTCTCATCCCAAAGGAATTATACCCTAGTCCTAATAAAAGTAACAAATAGTGATGAAATCATTGATAAATCCATGAAAAACAATATATATTATTCAAAAATACCAGGGAACCACGAAATATGAAATAAATTTGTGTGGATCATCCCTAGGAAAATAACCATTACCTTATTAAGATCAACTGATTAGTGATGATAAGAAACAAATTTCCCAAATATCATATATTCTTGAATCCAGACGTAGTATTTATAATTATTTACATAGAAATAGTGAATTATCTGGAATTCAAAAAATGAAAAAAAGATTGTCATTATGCAAATTCTTAGATCTCTAATAAAACAATCATCTATCAACACTACCTCAAAAGAGTTTATATGATAATTGAATATTTGATTCATGATATCCATTAAAAGTATTGAAGAATTATCCATAAAAAACAACATCACATGATTTTCATAATGGAGATACCTACTCCAAAATTAAATCTTTAGTATATAATATCTAAAACTCTAATATAATGATAACGCAACTGAGAATAAATCATCAAAACCCATTTCCCCCATTATATGATCAAAAAATTGTGAACATCGGGAAAAGGATAATTGTTCATAACTAATATTTTTTTCATCTTCTTATAGTACACACAAAATCGATGTGAAATGTACACCTTCTTTGAAAAGAGAGAGGAGGCTACCCAAGGTGAAACAATAGGGGGGAAAATCATTCCCCACAACATCTTCCCAGTTAATCTTGATCTCCATTTGATATTATATATACATATGATAAGAAGTTGTCGATATAGGATACATCCCTGGAGCCAAGTCAATTGTAAATTCAACAAACCACTATGGTGGAGTCATGGATAAATCATCTGAGAAAACATCTTGAAAACCCCAAACAATAGTGGGAGGATAAAAAATAGATAAAGAATCATTGGGATATACTATAATAGAAAACAATGACCTCTTGATTTCAGGGCAGGATGTTCAGGCATGACAAGAGATCAGATCCCTTTCCCCTAAAAAACTCATGATCTCCAATCATCTATAAGAAAAATGACACAACAATGATAATAATCAACCTCAACATGATGAAAGAAAAGAAAATCCATCATGATGATGAAATCAGTTAAATCTAGATTGAGAATGAGAATATCCCTGACTAACATTATATCATTTGATGATATCTTAGAAGACAAAAATAGAATCCACTAATCATTCATCTTCCCATGAAGCATTTCTAACTCCATTTCAAAGGATTTGAGCTTCATTGGATGTTTTATCATATCATAAAAAAAGAAAAATATAAATGAATATGATGCACAAAAATAAAAAAAATCACTACTGAAGATGAAATAATGATGGTACAAATCACTATCTATAGAACCACATCTACACCATTGGGAGTCTAATCTAATGTGGGAATTTTCTTCACTCTTGAGTCCTGTGGTTGGATAATTTTAGCCTTTTAAGCCTAAGATTTCATTATAATAGCCATTGGATATTGTGATCCATGGATATATCTATTTATAGACAAATACTAACAGAAAATCTATAGATGGCCATAGATTCCCCAACCTTTACACATCATTTGAGGTGAAGGACAAGATTTTACAAAATGTCTAAACTTTATACACTAATTGAATGTCAGAGGCAAACCACTATAGGAAACTATTGGCACTATAGAGGCCTAATATTGAGATCCACATACACCACTCCTACAATAATCATTCGACGTCACTTTTTCCCAAGAGAGCCATTAGATTTTAAACAACATCGATGAGAATGGGTAGAACATACAGACACACCTATTGTATTAATTTCTCACATCATAGCCTTATCAATTGCGTCTTCACAGGTAAAATGAATCACCATAAGTAACTATAACATAATATCCATTCAGAAAACTATTGTTACTTATGATCTTTTAGATGGCCATTATTCATAACCTATGGTTAAAAAACAAACCATCTCGAAAAACCAATTGGTTTACACTGAAACCAAACACCCTCTCTAATATAATGAGAGGAACTTAATAGATATTCATATCATTAGTGACTCTGGAATGAACTACATGAAGAGTTGAGTGTTGAAATCATTTCAGTCCAAGCCCATGTGCATGTATACCTATACCATTGAATACCAAAAATGATTTTCAGAAACCTAATGTTTGAACACTACACACTTTACCTTGATACTCTTAGTATTATCAAAACAATTTATGGTCATATCTTATCTATTAATCCATTACTCCAACACCAGACATTCATTCGAACTTTAAAAGGATGGTAGGTTATTACACTGATACTCTTTTTGTTGATCTATTTATACTATATATATCCCAAATGTGTCCCAATGATTTTTTCTGAACTTGTGGCACATTATGGTATATAATAAGAAGTGACCACAAAATAGACTTAATGAAGTACATATCCATTGTAGGATCTACTTGAGTAACACCTGCTACACACTCCCATGAATCTTATAGAACATGACTCGGTGGCATACTTCTACACACATATACAAAATAAATGACCATACATAAAATAATTCTAGTTAAAATAAAAAAATCCAAAAGTTAAACCTTATATTAACATAAAAATTAAAAAATCAAGAGACACAAATTCCAACACACCATGTAAATTTTAGTTTTATCCTGAAATGAGAAGGGTAGGAACCAAATGATATCTACCTATAATTTCCTAACTATAACACCACAAGATTTCATAGTATCTTATTTTCTTTGAAGTAATTCAATAGCTTGAGATACACATAACACTGAGTTCGGGCGCACCACTACTTACCAAACTAGCCGTTCAAAAAGCGGTTATGAATAGTATTAACTGAATTTTGAATTTTATATACTGTATATGATTTTAGAATCTATATTATGTGTTTCTTAGACATAATATAATAACATATTAAAATATTTAGATAAAATAAGTATTTATCGAAAAATGCAATTTTACCACCTATTAATGGAAAACCATATTTAAAAACAGTATTTGACACTTTTATATATTCAATTTAATGAAATTAAATTATTATTTAGAATAGGGATTTTAAAAAAAATTGGAATTTTTTTGTACTTTTTTGATAACGTTCATATTTTCATGAATACTAAAAAATACTAATTATTAATTAAAAACAACTTTTTTAATCAATATAATTTATAGTGCTCTATTAGGCATTTAAATGGTTTGGAAGTATAATTAGATTATATATTCATCATTTTATACAATGTAGGTCTTTATAAGTAATTTCACATTTAAATTTAACATAAACACATGCCAATATTTTGACAGTTTTTACTTTTTAAAAACCCACTTTTTGGTATTGGCAATAGGAATTAATTTTAAATTAATTAATGAAAATTCTATGTTTTTTATTTGGTAAAATAGAATTCATTTTGGAATTCGGAGAATCAAATTAATCTTAGGATGAATTTTGGTAATTTTACTAAAAACATTCAATTTCTATTAATAGTGAAAAATAATGCGTTATTGTTTATAACCAACTATTTATTTAAATAAATAAATAATTTCTTTTATATTTTTTAAGTCAAAGTATATACATAATTCCTATATATGTTCAATGTAATTCATTTGCGTCATTTTATAATATGTTTAGATATATAAAAGTTTATTGAATTTTTACCGTCTTTTACCCACCATCTATGAGCAATTGAAAATTTGCATAAAACATAATTTTACTGCTTATATGTGTGTAAATTCAAAAATCTGAGAGACCTAGTTAACATTAGTAAGTAAAATTTTGTTCAATAAGATGGAAATAATTTTTGGTGAATATTATCTTTTGACTTTTATTTACCACAGTTTATAGTAAATGGGGTAATGAAGGGTAAAAATGCTATTATAATTTCCCTAACATATGTCCTAATTTTATTTGATAAGTGTAATTTTAACAAAAACAAAATTAAGAATAAAATTTTTTCCTTTTTGGTCCACTTATATTAGATTACGACGTTTATTTTTATTTTATTGAAAGAAGAGTTAAAAGTGTTGAATTCATTGTTTAATAACGAAAGTATTTTTAATATAGGGTAACACATATGATAAATTCGACTATAAATATTCATTATAAATCTGACAATGTTTCATACATAATGGTTTTTTATTTATAATTTTTATACATTATAAATGTTAATTTATTTTTGACACAATGATGATGTAGTAATTACCATATTAATGAAATATTAAAATAATTGATATTATAAATATCCAAATAAATTCAAATTGAGACTTATTTTGAATTAAAATAATTTTATAGGTAAATATTACATCTTAGGGTTGATTAAATATATTTTATTCAAAGTGATATAGTTTTTTGTCTTTCAAAAAAATCAAATACTAAATAGTGTCTAAACTGACCTAATTGAGTTCTTAAAACAAATACAATATTATTAATTAATATAATATTTCTAAAAATATATGTTTTGGTCCATGGACATAGATAAGGTTATATATATTAGTAATTACCCCCTTGGGTTTCTCTTTCCTTATTATAGTACATTTATTAACCATATAATATAAAAATACAAAGACACATGGTAAATGTCAAACTATTTAACTAAGAGTTAAATAAAAATATATGGTTAATATGGTGACCTAAACCTGTCTAAATCCTATTGTTTGAGATATTTTTGAGCCATCTACAACAAAACATATAAATAAAACATTTTGGAGCCATTATAAACAAATAACTATTTTGTTATAAAATAATATTTCTAGCTTTTCCTAAAGCGCCCCTCACCCCTCTTATAAAATAGATCTTCCCCTCCTCTCAAAATAACACCTCCAAAGCCATTTGGCTCGACCAACCCCTAACCAAATGTCCTTCAAACCTTCCTCACACTAACCTAGAGTCCTTACTTTGATCATAATTCCAACCTAAAGATCCCTTTTGATCAACTCAAAAAGAAACACCCAAAGAAGAGGTAATAATTTCACCACCCTCTTTCAAGTTCTTTTATTCTTCCACTTCATATTTCTTTTTTGTTTCCATAAAAAATAATAAATCCAGTACCATCTACATACTTTGATGTTATTATACATATGATGAAACCATATTCATTATTCAATCCATCATATAAATGAAAAAGTCAAAATACTTGTGTACGTATGACTTACCGACTCCACGTTGTGGTGTAGTTTGTTATTCAAACACTTCATTATTTGAATGGGTATAATAATGAGTATAACTGAGATAAATAATAAATAAAACATGTTAATTATTCTTGATATATTATATACCATCAAATTACATACGATTTCACCATCAGTATAATGATATTGTCGCTCGTGCGTACGTACGACTTACCGTCTCCACGAATGCGTTGAGATTCATTATCCATCGTAACAATTCAAAAATAATATCTGTTTTATGATTAAAATTAATTTTTATGAACTTAATATCATTTTAAATATGATTAAAATACAGATTATACATAACAAACATGACTTAAGTAAGAAAACAGATAAAGTAAAATGAATCAGTTAACAACCAAAACAATGATACTGCTGAAATATCATTATCAATAAAATATTTGAAGATATTATATGATATCATATTTATGTATTTGGTTCATGTATAATTTAATAAAAATTATTTTACCATTATATACTAGGTTAACCTACCCTATACTAATGAAAAGTACAAGGAAAGGGGGTTTCATCTCCTTTTTATTCCCGTGAGATTCGTGTTGTATTTGCGACTATTACCTTTGTGTGGTGCATTTACTACCCATGATTGTATTTATTGCATAATATAATTTAATTTATGGGTATTTACATCATAATTTGATGATACTTCTTTCATGGGGTGTTTGTTTTTTAAGTTTCCAAATCCGTAAGGGATTTTAAAATTTCAATATACATGCAATCAGTTTTATGCAATCTTCATTAATTAACTTAATCAAAGATTATGAGTGAAAGAACAATTTATTTACATATTTAGTAATTTAAAATCACCTTTTTTGTATATACATTTGATAAACATAATAATTCCATTGATAAATTCTCAATTCATCGATATAAAATTGATAAGTTTAATTTTAACTCAATTTCTATTCATTGAGTTAAACATCCAAGTCATTGGTGTTGTTTTTACAAAAATATGCATGAATGTTCTATGATTTATTTACACTGAATACCCAATCATATTTAGTGTATTTACATTTTTCACTCTTAATTATGTCATTTAATTATTCTTAACCTAAGGATACTTTCTTTATAAAGGAATTCATCTCAACTTACATTCCATTGAGACTTCTTTGTTGTTATGTGCCAATTCACTTTTATATGGTGTATATACTGTAATTTGACATAGTATATCATGAATAAAATTATTTTTATGATATTATAAAGTTTTTATTGCCTCAATTATTTGTATTCAAGCATCTCCCATTTGGTTAAAAACTTTACCCAAAATATCATTTAAAATATTTAAAAAATATATTTTTCTAAATAATTCTCATTAATTTCCATGTTTTAAAAATGGTTTTAAGGTTTTATTTATATGGAAATTAATTTTTTAAAATTGAAATTACTTTAAAAATATATAATGTTTCTTGGGACACATTGATTCAAAAATTAATTCTAAATAGCATCTTGAAAAATAGTGATACTTTTATATGTTTTCATGAAAAAGGTTTATTTCTTTCAAAGATGTTTATCTATCATTTTCAACTATGTTAACATAAATTACATGAAATTATTCTTGATTGTGGTATATTTATTATGATACAAATATTTTATACAATATTGAAGTTTTTGTGATATTTTTGACTGTGGATGTGCTATTTTTAAACAAATCATGTTTTATGGATAATGTATTGACATTTTTTATGCTTGTTTTAATACCAATGTTTATGTTATGTTTAAAAATTTTCATATGTAGAATGAATTGGACATATTAAGTGACGGGTCGAGCCTGATATAGCTCTTCGATACGTCGGTATGTCTCATGGGAAAAATTAGTGTCTTGGCATAAGGCATTGACAAAATCTTATTTGTTGTCTTGGCACAAGGCCTTGAATTTGTGGTTATGATGTCTAAAATTATGCATTACATCATTATGAAATTGGATATTAATATTACATGTGATTATTCGACTAGTATCATATCCATGTGAATAAGTAAATGGATTTATTCAATTTATATTTTCCATATTATGCTAATGTTTATTTTTAAAAGGATTGTGTTCTAGTCTTATAAATTGCCTTAAATGTTTATTCTTATTTATGACTGTTTCTGCTATATTGTTATCCTTACTGTTCATATTATCTCACCCCTTTCTTATGTTTTATTTATCCCAGGATTCAAAGATGAATATTATAGTTAACCTGTTGGAATAGGCTAAGAGATATAAGATTGTTCAAAGGGGACACAATGTTGTTGTTTTTTTATTTCATGACGTAATGTAAAATTTATGTATGTATCTAGTAATTCCAAGGATACTAAACTGATTAGTCATTAAAGAAATGATTCCTTATATCATTCCAATGTTATGTAATAATGCACCGATCATGGGTAACTGAGGTCGGGGCTTTACAATTGGTATCAGAGGATGTTCAGTACAAACCTTGGAAGCTGGATTTAGAAAAAACTTTAATTAGAAAACTCTACCCTAAGATAGACATTGAGTATTAATATAAAAGAACATACATAATTTTTTTAATGAAAATATTATGTAGGTTTTACAAGAAATACATCCCTCTCTAGAGACGACCAGGTAGAGGCGGCTCTGGAACATTTGTACCTAGGAGTGGAAACTCTGACAAGGAGTTTTGGGCTTGACCCGTGGTATCCTGGTACATGACAACGAGCCTTGGTACACTCTTGGTGATGGAACTGCCACTATATATTCTTAGGATAATTCCTATTTTATTTATAAACCGATTTGAATGATTTTAATATAAGATGATAATAAATAACCTTGGTTAATCCTAAGGAGTTTTAGATTAAAAATAATCTGTTATAGTAATATAAAAATGATTTTATGAATCACACTATGCTTCCTTATGTTTTCCAATTATGGGATTCCAGGGAAGTAATAGAAACATTGAACATGATGTACAATGTTAGCACGGTGGTGGAAATGAGAAATGAAATGGAAGGTTGATAGGTGTAAAAAATATTGTATTCAAACCGAATTAGTTTTCCAAAAATATGATAAAAAACATATATATTATCCAACTCTTGGACTCAACAAAGAAGAGAAAGGTAGGGGATGATAAGGGCTTCAGTAGTGGAAGCCATAGAGAAAATAAATCTCAATTTTCATCACGGAGGAAATGTTGAAGGAGATAGCTAGGGAAGTATCTCAATGGATCTGATAAATGAATTATGTGTGGGAAAAAAGGAAATTACGTAAAGAATTCCTGAGGAAAAATGAAGAGTACTCTGGAAGAAAATAAAAATTATCCAAGGAATCTATTCATAGTCATTTTCTATAAATGTAAAGGACCTGGGCACTACCCGAGTGAGTGCCCTATTCTGTAGTATAACCTTTAGGTCAAAGATGAACCAATGTGAAAATAAATGGATGGTGAAATGTTTAAATGTATTTGTGCTCTTTGTTGATGGGATTACATTGGAAGACTTTTCACTTGTATGTGTAATCCAGCAGTTTGTTATGAGAAAATTCTATTTTAGGAAAAATTAACTTTCGTATTATTGATATAGTTATAAATAACCATTTGTGTTTATATGATCCTTGAATTTTGGGCAATTACATGTTATTAAATTTTGGGATGAAAATGTGTGCTGTGAGTTAACATTGGTGGTGAAATTATGTTATAGTTATTTTGAGGAATTAATCACATTTTGGGAATGTTATAAAATATAGTTTTAAAAAAGGACATCATGCATACTATGTGACAACCCGTCACGTTGGAAAAAGTTGAGAGAATCGATCCAACAACCAGAGTGCGATTAGGATTTATCACCTACCACTAGACCACATGAATTCCCTAGTTAGTGAGACTAATTCTTTTTAGTTAATTGATTTTATTGATCAATAATATGTTTATTAGAGATCTTATGTCTTATCAAATGCATATCCTTAGTATAGTAAAATGATTTGGTGATTAAGTGAGAAATGATATTTTGGATGATGTTTGATCTATTGGGAATACTATATGCCTATGAAAAATAGAATTCTATGGGATTTCATTTGAGGAGTAAAGTTGTATTTTTTCTATGTTATTATTGTGTTTTTATAGTGATTTTGGTTATTTTGGGAAATTATTAACCTATCATAGAGAATATATTATTAGGTTAATTACTTTTAATTATGTTACTTTAAGAGTAGTCGATGTTATTTGTAGATACAATTTAATGTGGAAGACTGTGTAATCAAATTCTTCAATTTTATGGGATTTAAGATTAGTTTGGATTAATTTGAAGGATTTTAAGGACAATTATTTATTGAATGGTATTTATTGAACTTTGGTAATTGTTGGATTTATTTTATAAATTATGATTAGTATTTTATTCTCTAAAGGATTATCCTTTTGGGGATCATATGATCATGTACTAACCATTTTTGTTTTGGTTAATCTCTAATGACAAGGTAAATATATAGTTTAACATTTATGGATTATGTGATTCTCTAGATGTTGATTCTAGCTCTTCTCATATGACCAAGTAATCTTGAATAATCATTGTATTAAAAAAGACAAGTTAGTGGTAGAAATTTAAAAAATGATGAAACTATACTTAAAAAGTAAGTATATCTCTTTTGGTTCTTAGTAAATCTCATAAATAAATTTCTCAACCTTATGAAATTGAACATAGAACAAAAAACATTGTCAATTTACTTTTCATACTGGGAAACTAATAACCATTTATCCCATCAAAAGTTTGTGGTTTTTTAGTTGTTAACATTCTTTTAATCATTTTTTCTATCACTCTCTATCAGAACATGACACTTAGTTTATCTTTCATATCCATGTTTTCCTACATGAAATCCTAGTATGGGTTATCTCAGGTGACCATTGTATTTCTGTTTTTTTCTTTTAAAGTGATAATTTTATTGACTCTTTTTCTAATTCAGGACTATAAATGATGTTCCCAAGAATAATTTTAAAATTGAGAGGTTGAAATTTCCAAAAAGGGGGAAGAATGTAACACCCCAAGATTTCATAGTATGTCATTTTTTTAATGTAATTCATTATCTTGCGTTACCCGCAACACCGAGTTCGAGTGCACAACTTACGAATCTAGCCATTCAAAAAGTGGTTATGAATAGTACTAATTTCATTTGGAATTTATTATATTAAATATAATTTTAGAATCCATATTATGTGTTTTCTATCCATAATATAATAACAAATTCATTTTTTAGATAAAAGAAGTATTTTTTTAAAAAATGAAATTTTACCATCCTTTAATGAAAAAACCTTTTAAAACCAACATTTGACACTTTTATATATTCGATTTAAAGAAATTATATTATTCTTTATAATCGGGACATAAAAATTTATTTTGGATAAATATTTTGTATATCTTTGATAACTTTCATATTTTGATGAATACTGAAAAATAAAAAATTTCAATAAATTTTTTTAATAAAAATAACTTATAGTGTTAAATTATGGATTTTAATGGTTTGGAAGTATAATTAGATTATAATTTTATAATTTAATACAATGTAGTTTCTTATATGTAATTTCACATTAAATTATGATATAAACACATGACAATATTTTGATAGTTTTTATTTATTAAAAATTCATGTTTTTGTTTTAACAACATTAATTAATTTTAAATTAATTAATGCAACTTATATGTTTTTAATTTGGTAAAATAGAATTAATTTTTATAATTTTTATTATCAAAATTATCTTATGGTGAATTTTTGGTATTTTTCTGAAAACATTCAATTTTTGATGAATTGTGAAAAACACAAAGTTATTGTTTAAAACCGAATTTTTATTTAAATAATTATTTATTTTATTTAAATATATTTTAATTCAAAATAGATACATAATGCCTATATATGTTCAATTTAATTCATTGGTGTCATTTTATAATAAGTTTAGATATATAAAATTTTATGGAACTTTTTACTGTCTTTTACCCACCTTTTAACAACAATTGAAAATTTGCATAAAACATAATTTTACCACTTTTGTGAGTTCAATTTCAAAAATATGAGACAAAAAATTAATATATGTATGTGAAATGGGGTTCAATAAGTTGAAAATAATTTTTGGTAAATAGTTAATTTTGACCTTTATTTACCACAGTTTAATGTAAAAAGGGTAATTAATTATAAAAATGAAATTATAATTTACCTAACACATGTCCTAATTATATTGGATAAATGTAATTCGACCAAAAATAAACTTATGAATAAAATATGATCCTCTTTGGTCAACATGGATTGGATTAGGACATTTATTATTATTTTATTTAAACAAGAGTTAAAAGTAATAAAATCAACGTTTAAGAACTAAACTAGTTTTATTATAGGGTTACACATATTATTAATTAGACTATAAATATTAATTAGAAAGATAAGAATATTTCTTCAATAATTTTATTTTATTTATATTTTTAGTTATTATAAAATTTAATTTATTTATGTCACAATGAGGATGCAGTAATTACCTTATTAATGGAATATTAAAATAACTGATATTACAAATATCCAAATAAATGTAAATTGATACTTTTGATAAATTAAACTAATTTTATAGGTTAATATTACATTTTTAATTTGATTAAATAAATTTTATTCTAAGCGATAATGTTTTTATTTCTTTTAAAAAAACCAAATACAAAATTGTGTCAAAATTGACATAATTGAGTTTTTAAAACAAAAACAATATTATTAATTGATATAATATTCCTAAAAATATTAGGATCAGCCAAATGACTTATATAATGTTTTATATATATTAATAATGAACCACATGGTTTTATCTTGAATGGTTATAGTATGTTTTTTTACCATATAATATAAAAATATAAAGAGACATGGTAAATGTCAAACTATTTAACTAAGAGTTTAATCTAAAAGATATGGTTGATATGGTGACCATAACCTATCTAAAACCACATGGCTGAGAGGTATTCGACCCATACCCTCCTTATCCTAGAGTTAAATAATTTTTTATCCATTAGAACCAGAAAATATGTTTATTATAAAATAATATTTCTAACTTTTCCTAAAATGCCCCTCACCCCTCTTGTAAAAGGGAAAATCCCCTTATCTCAAAATCACACATCCAAATCCATTTGGCTCAACCAAAACCTGACCAAATATCCTCCCAAATTCCCTAAAATCATCCTAGAGTCCTTATATTTATAAAAAATCCTACCTAAAGAGCCCTTCTAATCAACTAAAAAGGAAACACCCAAAGAAGAGGTAATAATTTCACCATCCTCTTTAATGTTCTTTTATTCTTCCACTTCCCCATTGTTTTCTTATTTCCACAAAAAATAGTAAATCCATTAATTTATACATACTATGATGTTATGAAAAATATGGTACAACAATATTCTTTATTCCATCCATCCTATAAATGATAAATTCACCAAACGTGCGTACGTACGGCTTAACATCTCTACGCCGTGGTGTAGTTTGTTATTCAAAAACATCATTATATGGATGGGTATAATAATGAATATATCTGATATAAATAGTACATAAAACATGTTAATGATTATATATATATAATATAAAATCCATTTACAAATGATTTCACCATCGGTATAATGATATTGTCGCTCGTGCATCTGTACGACTTACCGTTTCCACGAAAGCGATTAGTTTCGTTCTCCATCGTAATCCTTCAAAAATAATTTACATTTTATGATTTAAAATAATGTTTAAGAACTTAATATCATTATAAATATGATTCAAATACAACTTATACATAACAGACATCACTTAAGTAACAAAACATATAAAGGAAAACAAATTAGTTAACTACAAAAACAATGATACTACTAAAATATCATTATAAAAGAAATATTTAAAGATCTTATATGATATAATATTTATGTATTTGTATCCTGTATAATTTAATAACAATAATTTAACCATTTTATACTAGGTTAACTTTCCCTATACTATATAAAATTACATGGTAAGGGGTTTTCATCGCACTTTTATTCCCATGAGATTCATGCTATATTTTCCACTATTATCTTTTGTGTGGTGCATGTACTACCAATGATTGTATTGATTTCATAATATAATTTAATGTATGGGTATTTAAAATTTTATTGGATGATCCTTCTTTAATGGGGTGTATGTTTCTTAAGTTACCAAATTAGTAAGGGAATTTCAAATTTTAATTTCCACTCATTCGGTTTCACACAAACTTAATTGATCACTTTACTATAAGATTATGTGTGAAAGTACTATTTATTTACTTATGTTGTAATTTACATGACCCTTTGTGTGGATATACTTTTTATACACATAATCACTCCATTGATAAATTCTCATGTCATCAATATAAACATGATAAGAGTAATTTTAACTCAATTTCTTTTCATTTAGTTAAACATCCAAGTCATTAGTGTAGATTTTACAAGAATATGTGTGAATGTCCTATGATTGATTTACATTTAATATCCAATCATATTGAGTCTATATATATTTTTCACACATAGTTATGTCACTTATTTATCCTTAACCAAAGGATAAAATCTTTATAAAAGAATTCATCTCAACTTACATTCCATTGAGACGTCTTTGTTGTTATGCACCATTTCCCTTTTATTTGGTATATATATACTATAATTTGACACAGATTAACATGAATCCCTTTATTTTCACGATATTATAATATTTTGATTACCTCACCTATTTTTATTCTTGAATCTCTCATTTGGTTAGGAACTCTAACAAAAATATCATTTTTAATGTTTTAAAATTTAATTCTTCTAAATCATTCCCATTAATGTCTATGTCTTAAAAATGGTTTTAAGGTTTTATTTAAATTAACATTAATGTTTTAAACATTAATTTACTTTTAAATTATTCAATGTGGTATGGGACATAATGATTCAAAAATCTATTTTAAACAGCTTCATGAAAAATAGTGTGACTTTTAAATGTTTTAATGAAAAAGGGATATTTCTCTCAAAATATTTGTACTGATCATTTTCAACTATGTCAACATCCTTTATGGGATATTATTGTTGATAGAGGTTGATTTATTATGATTCAAATAATTTATACTATATTGAATGGTTTGTGATATTTTTGACTGTGGATGTGTTATTTTAATACCAATCTTGGTTTATGGATAATGTATAGACATTTATTATGCTATTTTTAATACAAATGTTTATTTTTTGTTTAAACCTTTTCATATGAGGAATGCATTGGACTTAGTAAATGAGGGGTGGAGCCCACTATAGCTCCTCGATTCATCAGTAGGTCTCATGAGAAAAAATATTGTATTAGAACAATTCCTTGACAAAATCTTATTTGTAGTCTTGGCACATGACCATGACTATGTGGTTATGAAGTTCGGCATTATGAATTACATCATTATGAAATTGGATATTGATATTAAAAGTGATTATTCCACTAGTATAATATCCATGTGAATAATTAAATGGAATTATTTTATTTAACATTTCCATATTATGTGGAAGTTTAAGATTAAAAGGCCTTTGATCATATCTTATACATTGTCTTAAATGATTATTCTTATTTATGAGAGTTTCCGCTCTATTGATATCCTTACTAAGCATCTGAACACACCCATTTATTATGTTTTATTTTTCCCAGGATGCAATGAAGTATATTACAGTTGACCTGCATGAATATGCTAAGGGATATCAGAGTGTTAAAAGGAGACACAATGTTGTGGTTGTTTTATTTCATGAAGTAATGTAAAACTTATGTTTTTATGAAGTACTTCCAAGGCTACTAAACTGATTGGTCTTTCAGGACATGATTCCTTTTGTCATGCCAATGTTATGTAATAATGCACTGATCCTACATAATTAGGGTTAGGGTGCTACACCAACAATCCAATATTCATTATTAAAAACATCCAATGATAATGAAAAACCCCAAAAAACAGAGGCTCTTCTACCAAACTATAATGAACTGACTTGAATACGCTCTCAAACTAGTATCTGATCTAATCCTCAACATACCCGATCAGTGTTCTCGATCCCCACAAGATGTCATATTTCACCAGGCAATCAAACAACAAACCGATTGAACTATTTCACCCATTCTAAAATGACAACATGAAACATAAATATAATAAATAAAATATAAAAAAAATAAAATTATATGATATATTTGAGTGAAAATAGTGGAAATCCAAAAATCAAGAGTAGAAAGTATCCCAGTGTAGGAAAAACTACAAAAGAATACCAAATAATGAAATATAACTACTCCATGTGATGTTGTGGGAAGAATATCAGCATATAAACACAAGATACCCTAATTATATGATATATAACATTGCCACTTCACTATAGTGGTTGGACATTACATGCATCAAAATACATAACCATGTCTACAAATTACCGAAGTGGTATGAAGGGCATGAGATAAAAGGATTTGTAGGGTGTCACCCAGGTGTTCCATATCAAGTTTATAATAATAAATCAATCATGATCATCTTTAAATAAAATAATTCTTGATAACAGTTTAACCGTTTTTATTCCAAAATCATGAAAAATAATATAATTTAATATTTTTCTACATTTCCAAATAAATCTGATAAATATGTGTCAAATCATTTCACGACAGTATATTGCATTAGAAATATCAAGTCAAAAAAACCATGCATCATGTATCATATCAAACCCAGAGTATTACAATAAAATAGTACAAGCCAAATGTAAATAAGGAATACATAACATAACTCCAGGGATCACACTAAGTGAAGATATCTAGAAAACCCATTCCTAAAATTTTAAATTTTTTATGTATTAAGACAATAGAAATATGAAACATGCTTGTATAGAATAGTAACATCCCATTATATGATCCCCCAACGGGTCCAACAAGTCCCTTGAACAACTAGCCTAGGAAGAAAAGGGAACCCCCATTAAAAAACCCCCTAACAATGGATGAGAAGTATTACTATGCCTTCCACATATGAACCAAAATATTATCATGTGTTCCATTTTAAAAACTATTTTATCAGACCACTTCCATCCGATCCTTCTTTGAAAACTATTTCAAAAAGATCATTTCATACTGTAATGAAAACAGTTTTTCCATTTACCAAAATAGAGGGAATGATTTTTTTATAAAATCCCAGTTGAACATAAAAAAACATATTAGTCAAATCATTTCTTTTAATTTAATAAAATAATTTATCAAAAAAATGAACAATGGTGTTCCCCAACACAATGTATGGATAGAAAAATATACCTCAAAACATGAGGCCACATAATCTCGAAAAGGGATCCACAAATAAAGAATAATAAAACCACAACAATAAAGGCCATATAACCAATATAGAAACCATATACCATATTCAATGTTATTAATGGTCTAGAATAGTATAGGGAAAACACATACCTCAATAATGCACACATGCTTCACAATAACCAACAAAGGAAACAATCCTTAGGACAATATCACAGAATATATCTAGAGAGAATCAAGAAGAAAAATCACCACATGTCAATGGATCTAATGTAAAAATGAAACAACACTACATTATTCATTTAAATTAATAGTTATAGATTAATACCCACCTAGAGAGATGAAATCGAGCTAAAATAGTGATTATTTTCCAAATAAATCAATCGGAATTTAACCGAGGCTTCTCTAATCACTAGATAAGGGATCAAGGTTGGGAGAAAGTAAAAATGTGGAATAATGAATGAGAAATCTGTAAAAGCATCACCATAAAATATATCCATGTGATAGATACATGACATATATCCCCAATACCTATTGTATAATCCCCAAGGCTCCAGTATTAAGAAAATATGATGAATATTTATTGAAACATGATATTTTTACATTACACATAGTGTAACTATTATATGATGTGTTCTCCTTTAAAAATGGGTAAAAAATTTGTAACTTATATTGTCTGACCATGTACACATCATGTAACCTCTTTACAAGCAGTGTAATCTCCCACCACATGTTTGAAATCCCATATTCTTCCCAAAAAAACCCTATACCAACTCGGGAAGTATCTAATCCTGGAGAGAACAATGCAAGGTAATTAAGACATTTATCTCATGAGTCCATTAATCTAATCATATATCCATGAAAATCTGGAAATTTTACTCAGAAACGTTTCTCTATCCTCATGAGCCCCAAGACAGACGAAGTTCACGAGGGATACATATAAAGAGGAGAACAATAATAGAAAGTAGGTAATAAGATTTTTCAAAATTACAATGTTTAAAATAAAATTTCTGAGGTTCCCTCAAAAGATTATCTTTTTAATTGAATTTTTTTAGTCTCTTCAAATGTGATGATAATTCTTATAATAATGATGATAACACAGATGAGAAAGAGGTGGAAAAGGGTTCCCTAGAGATAACAGAGTAAATATCATCAAAAAATAATGAATTTCTAGAAAGCATCTTGAAAGGGTCCATGGATCCATTAAAAATAATTTCTTAGGAACATATTGAGAATGAATTTAAAGAATATGTATCCTTCATATATCAAGGAATAACTATAATGACGTTGGGGATTAATTATCAATAAAAAATCACCATGAAAATTTTAATATGTGGAGGAGAAATAAAATAATTCATTAAAGTTATGGATTCCCAAATAGATATAAAATAAAAACATGTAAATGAACATGAAGATTCATTAATATCTATAGAAAAAGGAAATGAAAAATAATTTTTCTTTTTTAAAATGAAATATAAATATAATTTAACATCTTTTTATGATATATATATGTTCTCAACTTGAATTAGTAATGTTTTGATGTGATTTTAAAGAATTTAAAATGATTTCTAGGGAAAAAAGAAACCCCAATGTATATTTGTTGAATAATTTAATGGTAAAAATGAATATATTGATGTTTAGTATCCATTTTTGAATTATAAAATTTGGATTAAGTCTTTTTATACCATCAACAAATAAAATAATAATCCCATAATTAACTTTAAAAGGTATAAATGAATTGTTCGTAAAGATAAATGGATGTAAAAAAATTACAAACAAAAGAAATTATTTTAATCAATAAACATTAATCATGTAAAAAAATTAAAATCATGCGTTACTAATATTGGATATACGGTCATACTGTAATATTTCTTGAAGAAGCTATTGAAATTATTTCTGATTTTAAAATGTTGAAATGGTCAGATTATCTTGTACCATGTAAAAAGAGGTAAAATTCACATTTCATTGATTATTATTATTAAAACAGTTTCATTGATGATCTATGTATATGATACAAATCCTGATCTACATAATGGAATTTGTATCATGCCTTTGAAGGAATATTCTATGGTTATTGGATGATATTTCAATCAATAAATTACTATAAAATAGAATTATTTGGATGGGATCCATGAAAGATTTGAAGAAGTATTGATCATCAAAAAAGAAAATATTATGAGTGTACTTGCAAATTTTATATTACATGATACTATGATTTGGGATGAAGAGAAGGAATGATGAGAAAGTAAAGTTTATTAGTCACATGGAACAAAAAGAAGCATGCATGGAAAATTAATAAGAGAATAAAAGTTCCTCATATGGCCATAGAGGACATGAATGAAGTATATTTATGTGGTTTTATACATTACACTATAAATCAATATAATAATACAGTGAAGTTTATCATGAATAAATATAGATGTCTTGAGATAAATGCACAAATACAGAATTAGTGAATGAAACCCAAAAAAACGTGATGAAAAAACAATGTAAATAAAAACTAATATTTTAATAAAGAATTATTTTGAATTATTTATCCAGAGAAATTTTTTTAGAGTTAATTTTTCTCAATTATTTATATGAATAATAATTGAAAAAAAGAGGTGGATTTTAATGGACAATGAAAATCCTCTACATGAGGATCTAGGTTGTAACCCCTCTCCCTATTCACATAATTTTAAAATCTGGTCATTATATTTGTGTAAGATTTTGGGGGTGATAAAATTAATGTGGTATACGCATTCAAAGGAGATTGATTCATTGTGAAACTATATAGTTTTATAAATATTTAAATGAACTATGTGTGCACTAAAAATGATTATGGATGTTCTATGTGGAAAATAAAGAATAATAAAGGTGAATTTTGAAATTATTAATGAAAAGGTGTATCATGTTAGGTCTAAAATTTACCGAATCTATTAAAGGAAGAGGATTCGTAAATATGTATTCATGTTTTGAAAAAATGGGATAGGTATGTACATAAAAAACATAAATAAAAATTGTATGTGCTTGATGAAATAATATAATTCAATGTGTATCAATGTTGTTTTAGATTGGAGGAGAAGTCAATGAGAGAATTTTATTTTATCTCGTTTATAAATTTTTTTGAGATCTTAAAAGTGGGTTTGAAACTATATTTTAATACATAAATCCGCTTATTATGGATAATTTGGTGTAAAAACTGTGTCTAAATAGAGAATATTGTTTCATTTTGTCATAAAATTAACATTATAGTATCACATTAGTAATTTCCAACATATCAAACATGTTATAAATGGAAAAAATAGAAAAAATGGATCCAATAATTGTATCATTATGATGATAATTATATGAAACTATGGTTTACAAACACAAATGGTAAGCTAAATACAATTACTCTAATAATCTTTATTTGGAAGAATGTAAATTTACCTTTTATAAGAATGTAATACTTGGAGTTCTTATGGAATAAATTTATTTAATAGTTGTATATTCCTCACCTATTTTTTAGTGAATATATACCAACAATTTGTTGATAATTTTTATGTGTAAATAAGACTTATATTATCAAATGATATATATCTTTTTTTAATTTCTAGTGAGTGATAATAGACGATATTGATAATTTTGACAAAGACCTATATCTCCTACACCAATATCAAGATTATTTGTGTTCGATTTTAAAACCACCAGTTAGAGGTATTTCCATTATTATTATCTATTTTAATATACGGAATGGTTTTATTATGCCTTGGGAAGGTTCTAGATGTTTTGAATTTCTTGGGGTGGTTTTGGTTGTTTCATAGATAATGAAAGTTAACAGTAAACATTCCATCTTACCCTACTAGTTGTGCATGAAATGCAAGGGTCATTTAGGTAGGAAAATTGTTTTCACATGCATAGAAAAAAATATGTGATAATTTCATGACTTTCTATATTATAGGATAGAAACAATTTGAATGGTTAGAGCATGACTTCTAAACCATGTGGAATAACCGTGTGAAATGAATAAATAAATCAAAAAAATTAATTATATAGTCAAAACACCAAAAAAACCTTCATTCCTCCTCCTCTAACCTCATCTCTTGAATTCAAACACTACCCATGAATGTTATTGTGATCATATTACATCTGGTGGTCGATTTTAATGGATCATATTACATTGGATCTAGGAAATTGAATATAGGTGACACTTTCTTCCTCTTTTTGATTGATCCTCATATTTTATCTACATTGGATACTTAAATTAGGACTATTATTCTTTTGTTTATTAGTGTGATCATTTAATGATTAACATTAATATAAATTATTTGATGGAATTGATTAGGAAGGTAAAATATTTTAGGTTGCTAATTAATTTTCCATTCTTAAAAAATACAAAGGTACTTGGATTCTCCCCCTTTTCAACTTCCTCATATAAGGTGAGGGATGATTATTCTCTAAATAATCATATTTTTCTCATAATTATAAAATTATTTATAAAATTTCAGTTTAAAAATCATTTGATATTCGATATTCAAAACTAGAATTATGGGTGATTTCCAAAAAGTTATTAATTAAATGTTTTAGTTAAATTGGTTTTCAAAATAACATATTTGAATGTTTGAACATTGCATGAACTTGGTGGGGGTGTGTAATTATACATATATGTAGGGCCATGTGGGTTAAACACAGTAACGAATCCAATATTTTGTCACATTGTATTATGCAATAATGTAAGGACCTGTGGATGAAGGGATAAAAACCTATCAAGAGTTAGACTATTCAATAGTGTCCTTTAGAATGTATTTTAATTGGTTGGTGTTATGTATGGGTGTGTGGGTTCATCCTATATGTGTGTTTTGGTGAGTGTTATTTCATGAAATATTTATATAAATATGCCTTTTCATCGGTTTTCATAATTATAGTTCTCATTGAAAAATAAAATAAAATGTGTGATATCATGTTTCCTATTTTCATGTAAGTTGGGGGAAGTATCTAGGTTCAACTGCTTGGATGTATACTTACCAAAAACATATGTACCTATGTGCATAAAATGATGTCGTATATCATTGTATAGGTAAGTGGAAGGTTTAATATTTTACTAGTGGATTAGTGTGATGATAATATCTTGGATATATTGAGTTGGAGCATTGGGTGGATGTCAAGTCTTTGTGTTTTCAGTAGTTCCACCTTAGTGACTTGTGTCCTTTTATTTTGAGTCATATTTACTTTTTGTCTTTGTGTCTTTATACTGATGTTTTTTTGTTTTCCAATATTTCAATTTCTTTAAATATTTTTTGGATATACATGTAGAGTAATTCGAGTTTTGTATCCCACTCCATATTGTTATATTTTATGGATAGTCATTTATGGTAAAACCATCCCCTATTTTTAGGTAAATCCCATGAAATTTATTAGAAGAATTCGGTTCCTTGTGGATTTATCTTAAGATTAGTTTTATTTTGATCATTCACTAGATAATGTGAATTTTTTGATGTTACTAATAGTATCACTTCGTTACGGTCAATCTATTTGGATGGTAGTAAAAAGGTAAAATATTCCAAGGTCAGAAATGCATAACATAAAAAGATGTTTCTAACCACTTTTTTATTAAATTAAAGTTATCTGCATTGTTCAGGTACAATATGTGTTACAAAACACCTCAAGTAGTTTCAGAACTCATTTTAGGGGTTTAGCTAATAATCAAATTACATCAGGAAATATTAAAGAGTATTCTCTATTGGATTGTTCCCTTCATATTTTATTTCAAATTATGATTTATAATTGTGACACTATCAACATTCTAGTTGTGCTATAATATACTCTATAACATAGAATGAAAAAAAAACATTTAACAACACAATAAGTATTGTTATGATTGATTTATAATAATGGAACTTGTTTAATGACTTAGAAACCAAAAACAGGGGTCTATACAATTTTTTGTTTTACTGAAACCACATATGAACAAAACATACAAAGATCATTTTAAATGTATTTCATGCACTGGAAAAAGTGAAAATAGCTGGGGAACTAAGCCATATTAATCTTACCTTGTATTTTTAGAAATAGAATACAATGATTTTTAGGGGTATTCTGGACATGAACATGAAGATATATGGATTAATATAATAAATTAAATATTTTTATTACTTTTTATTGTCAATAAATTTATAGATAATTAAATTATTTTATATATTGGAGAATATAAAATGATAATTTTGGGAATTATCTGATAAAATTACACTCAACCAATGAATTACATGGGAGGTATTTAAAGAATAATTCAATAAAAAATTCAATGTTCAAACCTTCAATGTAACTACAATGACATGTTTCTTTATCCTAAATCAGAGAAATCAAAATGTGAAAAAAAATATTAATTTATTATTATGAATTCTATTCATTTTCCACCTGTGTATCCTATGACAGCTTTATCACGAAATGTTGTTCTATTAAAATAGAATGAGTACTTATATAAATCTATTTATCAACATAATTTGTAACGCCCCGACCCCAGCTACCCAGAGCCGGTGCATTACTTCGTAACATTGGCATGATCACAAAAGATCAAGTCTCGAAAGACCGATTAGTTTAGTAGCCTTGGAAACACTAGATACATTCATAAGTCTTTCATTACATCAAAATTAAACAAACTACAAAAAAACATGGTCTTCATAGTCCACACTCATATCTTCACTGATTATTCTTGCAAGTCAGTCATAAAATACTTCTTCACAACCTGGAAAATTTTTAAACATTGAAAGGGGTGAGCTCAAATGCTCAGTAAGGATAACAATAATGCGGAAGCTTTCATAAATAAACATTAACATTTAAGGCAATGTATAACTAAAACAAAAGCCTCTTAAACATGAACTTCAACATAATATGGCAAAAGTAAAATGAGATAATGCCATTTACTTCTTCACATGGATATTCTACTGGTCGAATAATCACATGTAATATCAATAACCACTTTCATAATGAGGGAATGTATAATGCCAGACATTCTGAAACACTTTGTCAAGGCCTCGGCCAAGACGTCTAAAATGATTAAGGCCTCGGCCAAAACCATAAATCAAATTGGGAAAGGGCCTCGGCCAATTCCACGTCTAGTTGTCTCATGAGACCTGCCGATGCATTGAGGAGCTATAGCGGGCTCCACCCGTCACTTATTAAGTCCAATACATTCCTCATATGAATAGGTTTAAACATATCATAAACCATAACATAATCGTATCACATAAAACATGCATAAAGGAAACATAACATTTCCACATTTCAATCACAAGATATCAATACAACACATTGATAAAAACTCTTTCAAAACCATTTTCAATACCAAAATAAAAGAAAGTTAAAACATTGTATTTATTTTTCATTAAAAAAAAAAGATGGCTTTTAGAGGAAGCCGAAACTCAAATAGTGGTCACGGCGGTGGAGAAGTCGTTGTCGCCGCATAAGTACGGAAAGAAAAACATTCCCTTTTGTCTTTTAGCAAAACACTTCGTATAAAAAAGATTCCTTTTGAATAAACGTAAAAGTCAAAGGGGTTTATACACCGTATAAAAGAAAGTTGTGTATAAAACCAAATATGCCTCAATGAAAGGAGATTGAGACGAAGTCCTTAAAAAGATCATTTTTAAAATAAAATAGATATATTATGTGTATTCACTATAGGTACACATAAAGAAAGTAAAAATACAAAATAAGACATAATAATATCATGACATAATTTGAAAGTAGGAGATTAACCCAAAGAATGGAAGTTGGGTTAAGAAGTTCCCTTACCTTGTGTCCGACTTGACTCAACCGTTCTTTAACCTCCTTAAAAAGTGTAACTCCTTTTGAGTTGAGCCTAAAGGCTTCCTTTGAAAGGATTCTGCCCAAAGGGAATCCTCTAGGATGAGGAGAGGGATGTGGAGAGAGCAAATGGGCAGGGGTCGGCCGAGCCAATGGCTTGAAGAGTGTGTGAAATGAGGTAGAGGTGGGGGCCTTTTATAAGAGGAGAGGAAGGGCACTTTTGGAAAGTAAAGGAACATTACATTATTTGAAAATGTGTTTCGGTTTTAAAAGGTCCCACATTGATAGAATTCGTGGATAAGGTGATAAGGCATCGAAATCCACTCATCCAATTGGTTTTGGCCATGTGTAGTTCATAGATTTTATATTACCTTTCCATTTTATTTAAATCGTCAAATAATGATGTCATCGCTGCATCATTATTATGTCATAAATAATTAAATTTATTTAATGTCTAAAAATTATAAAAAAATACTATGATATAGGAAATCTTTTTATCTTTCCAATGACTATTTATAATCAAAATTTGGACTTGTGTATCCCTACTTAAAAATTGTTTTAGTAAAACACTTTATGTTAGTGTCATTTTCACTTTAACATTAAATAAAAAGTAATTTATGTTATTTCCCAACAAAAGTGGATCCATGGGGTCCCCAAGTTAGGCCATGGCTTGTCTTGGTCGGCCATGACACAACCAATGAGGTTGGGACATCTGTCTAGGTCATTTAATATTATTAAAGTATTATTTATACCTTAAACTACCCTAATTACCACTAATCGCGATTAAGAACTTAATAAGTTACTATTCACCAAAAAATTATTTTTATCCCATTGAACCACATTTTACTTCTTTATGACAACCATGTATGTCGGATTTTTGAAAATCAAATCACAGAAGTGGTAATATTTCATTTAAACGAAAAATCAGTTATTTAACAACCACTTAGTGGTTTCACTATTCATCAAAAATTGAAGTTTTTCAGAATAAGGCCAAAATTTCACCCTAAGCTATAATTGATATTCCGAATTGAAAAATGATGTCTATTTTACAAAATTCCAAGCATATTAGTTGCATTAATTAATTTTATAATTAATTCCCGCTGTCACAAAAAATAGCGTGTTTTTAAGAAACAATTTATATCAAAAGATTGACAATTGTTTATGTCCAATTTCAATGTCAAATTAATTCTAATGACCACCATTGGATAAAATGGTAAAAATATATTCTAATTATACTCTAAAACCACTAAATAGTATAATTTATCACTATGAATTATTTTGATTAAAAAAAGTTGTTTTAAGTATTTTTCACTATTCATAAAAATTTTGAAGTTCTCAGAAAATTACAAAAAATTCAACATAGGCTAATTTCAATATTAGGAATACAAAAATGAAGTCCATTTTGAAATATAAAATTTCTATAATTTTAAAAAGTGGTTATTACTATTCATAATGGCTACTTTGATTTGTCGCGATGTTTTAGAACTCGAAGTTGCGTACAATGCAAGCTATTGTATTATTGAATGAGAAGCGTATCGTGGAAGCTCGGGGTGTTACATTCTCCCCTCCTTCAATAAATTGTGTCCTCGCAATTTGAAATTTTTCTTGGAAAATAAAAGGTTGAAAAGAGAAAATACCTTTGAGGAAAACCCACATCGGAAATAAGGTTAATAAATACATAACATTAAAAGAAAGCAGGATAAGTACAAAGGTCACCCGATATAGCCCACTCTAGGATTATATGAAAATATGGATATGGAGGAGAAACAGACCATCATGGTCTGATGGAGAGTTACAGAAAACAGGATTAGGAGAAAGTTTAACCACAAGAAAATCACAAACTTGTGATTGGTTAAACGGTCATTGAATCCCCAGTTGGAAAAGTTAACCGACAACATTTTTGTTTTAAGTTACCTTTTATAATGTTGAGGAATTTATTTAGGAGATTTACTAAGAACGTAAGGGAATATACATACTTGTTATGTATACTATCATTCGTTAATAAATTTTTGCCACAAACCCATCTTTTACTCCAAATGGTAACGGAACTCAAAAATATTCTATTTATCCTAATTGTATAAGCTTCCAAATGTTAACACATACCATTTAGATTAGTAAAACGATTTTGTAATAACCAGGGACTTCCTGTAGGCTAGTGGTAGGAAATAAAGGCTTGTCGCACTATGGTTGTGGGTTCGATTCCTGCAGCTGTGTCCGACGCGACGGGTTATTCCCCACCCTGCAGGTTGTCCTTTTTCTAAAAATATAGTATTATAGTATTCCAGAAATAATCTTCAGAAAAGTTTTAACCTTAAACAATACTATTCAAAGTTCAACTTAATCCATCCCAACATTTATAGTTATCCAAAATACCTCTGTTCCAAACTTTCTCTAAAAGGTCTCTTAATTCCAAAATCAATTGTAACATCAGATTCCCCACACAAAGAAAAGTTTCTCTTATTGTCACATACTAAAAATATGATTACCTTAATCATATTAAAACCTTACTGAAACCAACAAGTACTGCAGTACAATCCTTATATAGATCACATTATTCTAATAACCAGAATATAATCCATGAGTCCGAAAGCATCAATACATTAGTTATTCTTCTTCAACTGTAGTAATAGCATAAGATTGTCCTTGATCCCTTGGCCTTTTCTGAGGTAAGATTCCTTGACGCTTAGGACATTCATTTGCGTAATGACCCATTTCTCTACAATTGTAGCATTCAACTTTGACAGCCTCTTTCTTTCCCTTGCAATCACGTGCCTGGTGACCTTTTTCTCCACATTTATAACAGACTCCCATTCCTTTTAGGCAAGTACCAGGGTGATTCTTCCCACAATTATCACATAATGGAAAATCCTTCTTTCCCTTTTTCCCTTTATCTGTCTCTTGTTCCACCGTTCTCTTCTTCTCTTGCTTTACTTTGTTGTCATAAGACTTAGAGAATTCCTTTTCTGTCTTGATAGCACATGAGACTATATCTTCGTATGATGAGAAGGATTGTGATACTAAAGCTCGACGGAGAAATGGTTTTAACCCATCAAAGAAACGATCAATCTTACTCCTTGGGTTACGTATATAATCGGCAGCATGCCTCGCTAACCTTGTAAAGTTAGCCTCATACTTTGCGACATTCTCATCCTCCTTCTGCCTCAGAATCAGAAATTGCCTTTCCATATCTGCTCGATGGTCACGAGGAAAGTATTTTTCTAAGAAAAGCTCTTTGAACTCCCTCCATTCCATACTTGATACGTCGTCATCTTCCTTTGTGTTTTGAATCAGCGACCACCACTGATCGGCATCTCCAGTGAGGCGGTAAACTGCCATGACAACCTTCCCCCTTTCACTACTCCCCAAGGCATGGAATATTTTCTCTAAGGAATTTATCCATTGCTCAGCTACTATAGGATTTGTACTCCCATTGAAGGTTGGTGGTTGTTGCCTCATGAAGCGGTCTAACATTGATCCTCCACGTTGCGGATCAGGGTGCTCCATACGAGTAAGGTTGTTATTCATAACCTGCGTGAGTTGTCCCAGTATGGTGAGAAGCTGATCAGCACCAGTTGTATCACTAGCTCCACCATAATTATCCTGAGCAGGAGGGCAATCCCTACACGGAGTTCGTGCATTGATACAGTTTCCATTCCTTCTACTAGGCGCCATTTCTAAACAATGGCATAAACTAGATTAGTTTATGAATCAAAATACATAATTCCATACTTGTAAAACACTTAACATAAATTGAACTAATTATGGATATAATCCATAATTATAAAAATGTATTCTTTGAGGAAGTATATACTCGTAACCCTTCATAGTGGTTTGTAAAGAAAATGGGAATTATCCAAAGCATATCCCCCGGGAGTGTCGTAACCAAGAGTGCAGCAAGGCCCGTTGTCGTGCACCAGTTCCCGTTCGAGTCTAGCTCAAAGCGGTGTTTTCGGGTTTTACCCCTAGGTACATCTGTGCCAGAGCCGCCTCTACCTGCTCGTATCCAGACAGGAATGTATTGCTTGGAAAACTCACAAAATCTCTACAATACCAATATTCTAAGATGTTCTTTTATACTAATCCTCAAAGTCTATCTTCGGGCTATGTGCTCTAATCAGAGTTTATCTAAATCTAGCTTCCAAGGTTAGTACTAAACTGCCTCTGATACCAACTGTAACGCCCCGACCCCAGCTACCCAGAGCCGGTGCATTACTTCGTAACATTGGCATGATCACAAAAGATCAAGTCTCGAAAGACCGATTAGTTTAGTAGCCTTGGAAACACTAGATACATTCATAAGTCTTTCATTACATCAAAATTAAACAAACTACAAAAAAACATGGTCTTCATAGTCCACACTCATATCTTCACTGATTATTCTTGCAAGTCAGTCATAAAATACTTCTTCACAACCTGGAAAATTTTTAAACATTGAAAGGGGTGAGCTCAAATGCTCAGTAAGGATAACAATAATGCGGAAGCTTTCATAAATAAACATTAACATTTAAGGCAATGTATAACTAAAACAAAAGCCTCTTAAACATGAACTTCAACATAATATGGCAAAAGTAAAATGAGATAATGCCATTTACTTCTTCACATGGATATTCTACTGGTCGAATAATCACATGTAATATCAATAACCACTTTCATAATGAGGGAATGTATAATGCCAGACATTCTGAAACACTTTGTCAAGGCCTCGGCCAAGACGTCTAAAATGATTAAGGCCTCGGCCAAAACCATAAATCAAATTGGGAAAGGGCCTCGGCCAATTCCACGTCTAGTTGTCTCATGAGACCTGCCGATGCATCGAGGAGCTATAGCGGGCTCCACCCGTCACTTATTAAGTCCAATACATTCCTCATATGAATAGGTTTAAACATATCATAAACCATAACATAATCGTATCACATAAAACATGCATAAAGGAAACATAACATTTCCACATTTCAATCACAAGATATCAATACAACACATTGATAAAAACTCTTTCAAAACCATTTTCAATACCAAAATAAAAGAAAGTTAAAACTTTGTATTTATTTTTCATTAAAAAAAAAGCTGGCTTTTAGAGGAAGCCGAAACTCAAATAGTGGTCACGGCGGTGGAGAAGTCGTTGTCGCCGCATAAGTACGGAAAGAAAAACATTCCCTTTTGTCTTTTAGCAAAACACTTCGTATAAAAAAGATTCCTTTTGAATAAACGTAAAAGTCAAAGGGGTTTATACACCGTATAAAATAAAGTTGTGTATAAAACCAAATATGCCTCAATGAAAGGAGATTGAGACGAAGTCCTTAAAAAGATCATTTTTAAAATAAAATAGATATATTATGTGTATTCACTATAGGTACACATAAAGAAAGTAAAAATACAAAATAAGACATAATAATATCATGACATAATTTGAAAGTAGGAGATTAACCCAAAGAATGGAAGTTGGGTTAAGAAGTTCCCTTACCTTGTGTCCGACTTGACTCAACCGTTCTTTAACCTCCTTAAAAAGTGTAACTCCTTTTGAGTTGAGCCTAAAGGCTTCCTTTGAAAGGATTCTGCCCAAAGGGAATCCTCTAGGATGAGGAGAGGGATGTGGAGAGAGCAAATGGGCAGGGGTTGGCCGAGCCAATGGCTTGAAGAGTGTGTGAAATGAGGTAGAGGTGGGGGCCTTTTATAAGAGGAGAGGAAGGGCACTTTTGGAAAGTAAAGGAACATTACATTATTTGAAAATGTGTTTCGGTTTTAAAAGGTCCCACATTGATAGAATTCGTGGATAAGGTGATAAGGCATCGAAATCCACTCATCCAATTGGTTTTGGCCATGTGTAGTTCATAGATTTTATATTACCTTTCCATTTTATTTAAATCGTCAAATAATGATGTCATCGCTGCATCATTATTATGTCATAAATAATTAAATTTATATAATGTCTAAAAATTATAAAAAAAATACTATGATATAGGAAATCTTTTTATCTTTCCAATGACTATTTATAATCAAAATTTGGACTTGTGTAACCCTACTTAAAAATTGTTTTAGTAAAACACTTTATGTTAGTGTCATTTTCACTTTAACATTAAATAAAAAGTAATTTATGTTATTTCCCAACAAAAGTGGATCCATGGGGTCCCCAAGTTAGGCCATGGCTTGTCTTGGTCGGCCATGACACAACCAATGAGGTTGGGACATGTGTCTAGGTCATTTAATATTATTAAAGTATTATTTATACCTTAAACTACCCTAATTACCACTAATCGCGATTAAGAACTTAATAAGTTACTATTCACCAAAAAATTATTTTTATCCCATTGAACCACATTTTACTTCTTTATGACAACCATGTATGTCGGATTTTTGAAAATCAAATCACAGAAGTGGTAATATTTCATTTAAACGAAAAATCAGTTATTTAACAACCACTTAGTGGTTTCACTATTCATCAAAAATTGAAGTTTTTCAGAATAAGGCCAAAATTTCACCCTAAGCTATAATTGATATTCCGAATTGAAAAATGATGTCTATTTTACAAAATTCCAAGCATATTAGTTGCATTAATTAATTTTATAATTAATTCCCGCTGTCACAAAAAATAGCGTGTTTTTAAGAAACAATTTATATCAAAAGATTGACAATTGTTTATGTCCAATTTCAATGTCAAATTAATTCTAATGACCACCATTGGATAAAATGGTAAAAATATATTCTAATTATACTCTAAAACCACTCAATAGTATAATTTATCACTATGAATTATTTTGATTAAAAAAAGTTGTTTTAAGTATTTTTCACTATTCATAAAAATTTTGAAGTTCTCAGAAAATTACAAAAAATTCAACATAGGCTAATTTCAATATTAGGAATACAAAAATGAAGTCCATTTTGAAATATAAAATTTCTATAATTTTAAAAAGTGGTTATTACTATTCATAACGGCTACTTTGATTTGTCGCGATGTTTTAGAACTCGAAGTTGCGTACAATGCAAGCTATTGTATTATTGAATGAGAAGCGTATCGTGGAAGCTCGGGGTGTTACATAATTCATGACATATTTTATCACACATCCTCATTTTTATAGAACATGGATAAGTATATATAGTATATTTTGATTTTTCTAGATCCATATACAGTTTTTTTCTCATGAATGGAGGCAATGTTTTTTATTATTTCTCATGATAGTGGAAAAAATATAAATAATTGTTCAATTCATGAACTATAATTATATGTGAGATTATACACAATATATACATGGTTCCACTTCCACATTGGTGGATGTTTTACTATTATTAAAGAACCTAAAAACTAGAGACACATCTTCTCACAAAGGTATTTTAACCGAAGACAACACTAAAGGGTAGAATATCTAAAAAAAATTAACATTGACATGTTTTATAAACGACGAAAATGAAATTCCATAGAGGATACATTCAGTTTAGAGTTGTATATTTATCAGTTTATGGATGTTCAGGACATATGAAATCTAATGGATGTAACTTCTAATATGAATTTGGATTGATCAAAATAAAATATGAATACATATTTCTTTATGGTTACTCACATTCCTAATTTATTGAGTTTTATCAAGAAGGATTAAAAATCAAAACCAAATTACCATTTCATGAGGATAAAAATCAGTTTTAGGGAGACTATTGAGGTTTTTGGATAGTGGTTAAAAACTCTAGGATTCTATTTCAGAATCAAATCGAATTAAATAAAAATAATAAGAAAAACTACATTGTACCTTTCATAATTCAATATGTGTAGTTTTCCGAGGAATTCCAAAGATAAAGAGGGAAACAAAGAACAATTTTATTATAGTCATACAAATGTGAAATTTGACGAATATGATATAATATTTCTCACCATATAGTAATAAAATATAAACCCCAACTACTAAAAAACATGTTACATTAATTTATATTTCCCATTTTGAAATGAGAACATACTCACATGGACCTAATTACTAGTCTATAATAGATAATTACAAAACATGATTCTATTTTTTTATTGTATCCTAAATAACTAAGTTGAACATTATAAATTCTTTGTCGAGTAAAATAATATATTTGGTAAATCTATATATCAATGAAGTGGTGAAGTTTAAATTATTAACGGTATCGATTACCTCCAATCATGCCCCCCCGAATTCACATCATTGTTTGGAAACCCTTTTAATATATTTGTGGATCTTAAATGACCATGACCATAAAATAAACTCAAAAAAGTATAGATAGTTGAAATTTATTATCATAAAATTGGGGTATATACTTTGATATATTATTATATATTTCAATGGTTCATATGAAGATAATATTACTTTAGTAGTGTTTTCATTGGACATTAGTTAACCATTCATAATATAAATTAGTCCACTCATGAAAGTTTATTGTCTTCCCGGTTTATGTACACATTATTGGGTAGATACTAGTGAAGTATCATTGATTTCACATATTATTAACCATAAATCTTCTCAAAAAATTTAGATGATTTTGTAAAGTTGGGTAAATACCAAAATTCGTTATAAATAATATGAAAATCATAAAAAAAGAACCTTTTTGTTTGTGGAAGGTGACCATATATTATTTAAAGAATCTCATAGACTGGGAAACCACTCATTTTGTAGGAATGAAAAATTGTCTTCATGGTATGTTAGGCCATTATTTTCTCAATTAATTATTGAAATTGTATACCAATTATCTTCGCAAATGATAATTAGTGTTTTTAATAATGTAATCATTTCATGTCAATTAATTTTGTACAATAATATCCCTAGAAATGTGATAATATATTACTATGTAACTCTTAAAGTAGATGCCACATTTATACATTCCACAATTCATATTCTGGATAGACAAGATAACATATTTTTCAAGAGATGTATCTATTTTCTCAGGTGTGATGGCATCATAGAAATATTCAAGATGAGGCACTATAATGAATGATATTTACAATAATGTAGTGTCAAAAACTCATTAATGAATGACCCAACATTTATCTTCTTATGTAAGGAACTGAACCTGAGAAGGAGACAAAAACTCCCCTTCTTTGACTAATTTTCCTTTATTTTTTTTTTGAATTTTCATATATTTAATATTTCTATTAATCCATATAAATGTTCTTGATGTATTAAAATTAAATTTTAGACTATTTAAAGGTTCCAAGATAATAGAAAACCATGATGATTCCCCCAACAATTATGTAAATTCAGGAGGGGTCGTATTATAAGGTGCTTGATTAATGAATGGTTTTACTAAACCATAAGATAATTATGTGGATTCTAAATTTAGGTGGTATATAATATTTTGATAGTTATCACATGGTTTGAAAAACTGGATGAAATAACTGTGAAAAAAAATTAAATCTAATAATTCAATTAATGAAACAAAAATAACCTAAAAACCCTCATTATTTCTAATATAACTTTTATTCATGAATTAAATCAGTCCTAGATTATATATTTTAAATATTAATTCTTAGGGTGGTCAACTAAAATTGATAAGAGGGTGATCTCAGAAGATGGAGGTAAGATACTCATTCTTATTCTCTCTTGATGATCCTCCAATTTTCTATCAAGAGGAGCCTTAAATTTCCCTTCCTTTTTGAGATCTATTGGTAAGATCCATACATAATAAATATTTTTGGGGATTAATTGAATTAAAAAACTAGGATTCTTAAATCATCAGGTTTTTCATATAATTCTTCATGTCTCATCAACTTAGTGGTAGATGTATTCGATTCTGGTTTTACTATCTAATAAAATTTGAATTGTAATTTGTTTATAAATACACAACATATTATTTTAGTTATAAAATACTTATAAATAATCAAATTTAATTCTATGTATAGGTTTATTCTTCAGAAATTGAATTTTTTGTGATTTTAACATGGTGTTCGATTAAATGATTCAGTTAAACAAGTTTTCAAAATGATAGTTTTGAATGTGAGAAAATGGGATAAATTTGGCGAGTTTGTGTTCATATAGATATGGGTTGGACTGTTTTGGGTAAACATGGTCACTATTAAAATGGTGTGGTTCATTGAATTATACTACTGAGTGATTAATTGGAAATGTAGGGATGAAAATTGCTCAAGTACTAGAGTGTTTAATAGTGGACTTCTAGAAGATTATACATTAGTTTGTATCATGCATGGGTGTCTGGGTTCTTTCCATGGGTGTATTTTGGTTTCATTTATTTCACTGTCTTTATATATATTTATATATATTCCATTACCACTATTTTTCAATGTTATGAATTTCATTTACATTAAATAAATTTTGAGGTTACAGGTTTCTTATTTTATTGTAATTTATTTGTTGAATTGGGGATTTCCTAGAGGGTTGTATACTCACCCCCTACATATGAAACTCAGAGAACATGAATATCTTGTTCATCATGACGTATATAAAGGTATGGTTTTTCGTTTTAATATAAAATCTATGAGATTATATTATTTTATATGATTGGAGTATGTGCTAGGGCTAGATATCTAGTCTAGGAAATTCCGGTGGTTCCACCTCAGTTCTTCATGTATTTCTATTCATGGAAAAATTAACCTTGAGACATATTTCATTGATATTGTAGAATTTATTTTTATTTTATTTGTCTATTTTTATGTTGATTATTGTTTGTTTATACATTTGGATTTATTCAAGGTTTGTATCATGGATTATATTGGAATGTTTACAATTTTTTCATTTTAGGGAAATTTATTTCCCTTTTTTTGGTGAATCTCAGGACATTTGTTTTTAATATTTGGTTTCTTGGGAATGTTACCTAATGTAAGTTACATTTAAATCATTCAAAATATTATGGGTTTCTTTGGGTTTTTAGATAGATTATTTTCTTACAATACATTACTAAGTGATACATCTCCCAAATTTGAATTTTAAAGGAAGAATATATACTAGATATAAAATATGTTCGACCAAATGTGGATGTGATAATTTTTTGGGATGAAAATATTTTAAAGAGTTATTATTATTATATATATATATATATATAGAATGATGTAAGAATAGGTGGTGTTTAAATGAGGTGATGATAACCCTAGATAATTCTAGAGGGAACATTTTATTTTAATGACAATTTGGGAGTATTTATATTGTATATAATATTATTGAGAAAAATTCAATGTGATGATTAATGAAACTATAAGTTTATGATGGAATTATTAAAAATATTTATTAAAAATTAAAAACATTACAATTATTTAGATATGGGATATTTCCTAAGGTATTTCGTAGTGTTATTTAAATATTTTTTCAATTATAAAAGAAGATTTTTTAAAATATGAATTGGATGTCATGCTTGGATGTTTTTTATGTATTTATTAAGAATCATTCATTTTTGGAGATTCGTGAATGAAGTGTTGAATATGTGTGGGCATGTATCCATTTTTATGCACTTGGTGAGCTATGGTGACTCACTTATTGAGTCATGAAAATAATTTTACTTAATATATGAAGTATAAAAGTTGATGGAATATGTTTGACATCATTGATTATATTATTTTTCTAGTAGTTCTTGTTTGTTTTGATGAAAAATATAAATCAATTCATTGAAGTGATTTTAATATATTATTTTTTTGGAGATGAATCTTAAATTTCTATGTTATAAAAATTCAATCTGGTTATAGAAAAAAAAAATTCCTCCCTAACACAATAGACCATGGAATTATTATGTTGGACAATCCCATAATACCGTAGTTTCACAATAATGAATGAGTATATGGTTTATCAAATGATGTTTTAGCTTATTTTATCCATGTCATTATTCTTAGATGATGTAGAACATGCATAATAGTTTAAAAATAATTATTTATTGTGTTTTTGGTAATTTTATTTTGTAAATGATGAAATTAATTGAACACATCAAACATAGACCCATTCAAGAATATCTACACCTAGAATTAAATTTCCATTGAACAAATAAAGTATCACAAAACCTAAGTATGCGTCAGTAGATTTGGAAATTTTTGATGTCCATTCCATGTAGTTTGTGTTATATCACAATTCATTTGGATGTTGAGGAAACCCCTTGGAAACAAACTGGAAACTCTATAGAGCACATAACAACACAATAAAATATTTTTTATTCATTTTGAATAAGAATGATGACATGAATTTATGTAGATATCTTTGTAGTTATTATATTGTCTAAAAACTTCCATTTCATACATAAATGGATGAGATTAAATGTAAGAAAAATCAAAAGGTGGGGTTATTTAATTGGGAGATGTTCGATGTTAAATATATATTCAAATTTAAAATTTAAAATTTAAAATATTGTATTTATATGTGGAGATATTCTATAAAGAATTAAAAATAAATTATATCAAAAATAAAATAAAGAAGTTGAACTTTTTATTTCCGGAGAAGGTTTGGAACTATATATTCCCACAAGAAGAAGTCTCCAACATGTACATTATTAAATATTAAAATTTAGAAAATTATAGAATTTTTTTAGATTACATTATATTAATGAAAAAATTTATATGGTAGGGTGTTTTTTGAATATATTGAAATATTATATCTTTATGAGTATTGTTTAATACTCTAAATAATTCATATGTTATTCTAAAAAAATATAATTTTTTATTTATAATTTTTTATTTATTTTCAATAATAACTAAATACTAAATAAATAAACTAATATTATGATTATAGTAAATGATATTCCATGTGTTAGTTTTTTTAAATTCATTTTTAATATCATGGAAATAACTCCAGTCACAATTATTTTTTATATCTAGAAGAGTATTAGAGTGTAGTCTAAAAATTCATTGGAGATTCATCAACTAGTGTTAATGATGCAGATTTCTGGAAAACTTCATAGAGTGAACATCATGTCATGAATCTAGTAAGAAGAATAACATTATCTATATTCTGTACTATAATTTCCTTAATGTGGTTAATTAGTTTGGAATGATGTGGGCGTGAACCGTGGATCTTCCGTGAGACTTTCTTAGGACTTGTATTACACTAGAGAGTTAGTATTATCATTATAGCACAAAGAACCATCATTGGTGCATACTCCACGGAGTAACCTTTTATATATTGAATAAGCTAAATCCCCTTATACCAAAAAATTACATATAAATATACAAGTTTATGTTTTTTGTTTTGAGTAAACAAAGAAATCATAATTAATCTTTGGTTGAATATACTTCTTCAAAATGATGGAAACATATCTTCTTGGAAAATAGAAGAAATGTTAAATGTTAAATGAAGTTAAATTCTTCTAACAATAAGATTCACCCTTCTCTAATGGTGTCTCATGTCCCTATAAAATAATGTAAAATAAAAATGACCATTTAAAATAAATATAGCTACATTGTATCCTTTATAGTATAAAAATTCACAATATTAAAAAATTATAAAAAACATTAGATAATCAGAAATGGTGAATGACACACAACTACTTTGAATTATAACATGAGTAATCTAAATGGAACCACCACCATAGATATGAAACTGTGCCAATGATCTAGTAGTAGGTGAAACAAAACACCATTTATTTCTTAAAAACTACCCAATAGAATAAAATACAACATACACCCCATTGTGTTTAGTTTGTGTGTAAAAAATATTAATAGGATACCACCAGTATTCTATACATTCCATTTTATTTAATTTGAATATGAATTAGTTTTTAATACAATAAAAATGAATTATTGTATATTTTATTGAAACTAATAGTAAATGATACACATTCATATAATTTATTCCAAAATTTTAAATTTAGTATATATAATATTATACTTCAAACATTCGTTAAAATGTATATAATTTATAGTAGTGAATAATAAAATATACATGATTTTAATAGAAATGTAATAATGAAATTAATTTTTTTTAAATAATGTTTTATGGAATCATAGAAAACTACATAAGTGAAAAAGGAAATGGGGGCTAAGACCCACTAACTTATTTTTTTCAATTTATATATTAATATTGATATCCCTAGAAAACCACAGACAAAACTGTTGCCAGAGTCTAAATACACACTAATATGAGGCCTGTAATATAACTAGTTATAGTCACATAATGAACTTTTTAACTCCCGAATATATTTTCATCATAACAATTAATTTAAATAATAAGGTACTGTTTCATAACACTTAAAGAATAGGTACTTATATTAGGTTAACAACTATGTACACAAAGGTGTTACCATGAGGAAAAACCATAATCGAATAGAAAATTCTAATTAAAAAATTGGAAATGAATCTCATTAAATATTCCCCTTCCATTAAATCATTATAAATCAGTAAATAATATCCGTTTAATTACATTTAAAAAAATGTATTGTGATATTAAAGGGAATAAATTATGTAACATGTGTATTCCATTAATACAAATACCACATTATTAAGAGATTTACATCATAAAATCTCTCAGACTAATCTTTATAATGAATTTTAAAAATAATACATTAATATGTATTATATAATACAATATAAAAAAAAATATATTTCATTTTTAAACACAACAGATGAAATAGTTAGATAAAAAATCATGTTGCAAAAAAATATTTAATCTTTCATAATGTCACCAACAACATATTATTAATCATGTATAATTAAAAATAACTCATTCTACAAAAACAACATTATTTTTTTAGAAAAGAAAATCATTCATAAAATCTCATTCAAAAACTAGTGTGCATGGAAAACCATTAATGGGTTTTTAATATATATTATAATATAAAACATTAAATTTAAGTTATTTTTAAAGAAAGATAATGAATATTTTACATATAACAATAAAATTTATTTATTAATATCTTTTATCACTGAAAATATATGTCTAAATGAAATAGCATCCCCGACTACTCTAATGAAAGGGTGAGAGATATAATCACCCATAAAAAATAAATCAATCCTTTTAAACCTCAATTAAAAAAGATATATTCTGGTTATCTGGGAGTTATCTATGTAATTTTACTAAATACACCATGCAATTTATTTGTTATTAATTAAAACAGATAAACCTTACCTTAAATAAATCCTATATGATGAGAGAGCATGGGAAGTGGAAAAATAAGTGGATATGAAGAGAAATTGAAATGTAATCCATTCCAAAAAAATCTCTCATGATTCCTCTGTAAATATTTTGATGAATATAAGAGGAAAAATTAATGTAAAGAATGTTTACCATGCCACAAACACTAAATATCAATGGGAAAGTAGGGGAATCCATATTCTCACAAGAAAAAACATTAATTCCAATAATGGAAATATAAAAATAAAAACCCAAAACATTATTCTATATGGACAAAAATTGTAAGGTACATATAAAACATTTGGGAAATAATATGATAACATCCATGAATTCCTTCATTACTATGACCTGTATAATTACCTTGGAAAATTGTGTGGCCTAAAAACTATTTTAACACATCAGGGTTTGAACTTTGTTATGTTTTATGATATTTACATAATGGTTATTTCTGTACACCTATAATTATTCATCAATTATTTTTTAATAGGATAAATATATCCAAGAGTCTACTAGTATATATTTTCCCAACCCATATTTCCCTTATATTTCAAAACATATACTAGTGTTACCCCATGGTTTTTACTTAAAGTTGTGTGTATACATATCCTCCAAAATATAGGCTTTCTAAAATAGAAATGTGATCACTATCCTTATAAAACATCCAATAAGAACTCTATATCACCAAATATGTGCCAACTTCTCCCACATAATTCAACCTGCCTCACCCATTTATAAATATAATTTTTCCAAATTGTGTTTATCAGTCAATAGGACACCCTATTGAACTTATATAAATAATGACATTATAGATATATGATTAAAATTAATCACCTACAAAAAATAATAATCAATGAATAATATCAATCAAACCATTATCAAAATTATTTCAAATTTAATAATAAATATTAATTCAATAATAATACTAATCATATCAATTATACATGACAAAATAATCACATAATTATTTCAATTAGCATAAAATTAATCATTTAAATTATAACTTATTAATTTCATAAACACATATATTAAAACCTTATGTTTTAATAGATATTTAAATTAAATTTATACGGGTCTTGGGAAGACTAGACATGGAAATAAATTTTCACACAAAAATTCAAGGAACACGTGATTAGGATGAATGATGGGTAATTATATATTTCAATATATATTGAGCTAAAATCTCTAAATATAATATGAATGGTTAGTATCCATTATGTCCACAATAATTTTTTGATCTAAGTAACAAAACAATTCCATAAGTCCTCACATTTATCAATCAATAATAGAAAAAATACCTTCTATTTAAATTAATCAAAAAGGTGGGAAAGAAAACTAATAAGAATGTAAATTGAAATATTTTTTATTGATCTTATAATGTAACAGAATTTCAAATTCATTATCATTTGGTCAAATGATATTATCATCATCATAAAAATCAATTGTTGTACTCTGATACATGCCCTAAGAAATTGATAAACTATGTAAACATGTATTACTTCATCTACCAACACTATGTGTATTCTTATTCACAATATAATTATAAGGATATTGTATTGAAGAATTATTAATCTCCCATGATGATGAATGGGGAAGATAAGATCAATAACAATGATATGAAATATAAGTAACATCATATAAGAACATACAAATCAAATTAATATATAATTTTTGAAAAATAATATTAAAATTATTTAATGAAAAAATTGAATAAAAAATTGAGTAAAATTTGAAGATTTATAATAAAAAATTAATATTGACAGAAAATTAAATTTTTACTCTGATAATATTTAATAATGTGATGAAATTATTTATAATATATAAAATTATATGATAGAAAAAATTAGTGATGTGGAAATTAATATGAAAATAAAAAATTTAATAAATATTTATATTTAATGAAATTTATTGTTTTATTAAATAAATTATAAATAATTCTTAAAATATAAATTAAAAATAGTAATACAACTTAAAATTTAATATTTTATATTTTTTATAATGTGAAAATTAAATTTTAAAAATTTATATTATTTAAATGCCCAAATATGAAAAAATTATTAGAAAGGTAAACAATATGACGTTAAAATAGAAATATAAAGAGATAAAATTAATCTATATATTAATTAAAAATACAGATAATATTTAAACAATTTTGAAAATTCATTAAAACGTATAATGGAATAATAACATTAATAAGAGTATTATACTTAAAATGATGAAAATTTTTTGAAGTCAAAACAAAAATAATTGTGTAGTACTTGGACAACTAAGACAGTATTGGATGATTATTTTCATATATTTTGTCTTCATGGTCAATCGATTTGGAATCAACAATGTATACATCATATTCATTATAAATGTATAACTATCACCCCATGGAGGTACGAATATTACAAATTATGTCAAAACCATAAACATTATAATAAAAAAAAACATATTTTTTCCTTTATAAAATGATAGTCCGCTAATTATATGATGGATCAATGACATAGATAATTTATTTTTAGCATATTTTATTGAAAAATGGGGATCTTTATATATAATTTTATTCAGATATAGTAGTTTAAATCCGTATTTTTTCACATGATTACTTCCATAAAACACATTACACAAGGGAAAAGTTACTCAGTATTTCATGTAATTGACCGTTTATATATCATTATCAACTCTATACTATATAATTTATATAAATATTATGATTTTTTAATTTTGAAAAAAAAATTTAATTCAATTACTGCAAAACCATACTATAACATTATAAAAAATAGTTTTCTAGTCCTTATTGTTGGTATAAAATTTATAACCACAATTTCACTAGAAAAATAATGATACTATATTTAAATTTATGAAAACCACTCACAATCTCAATGTTTTTAATATTTCTCAAAGGAAATCTATGTTCTACATAATGTTTATTATTTTTTTATTGACTCATTATTTTACCACATATCATATTTCTTTATATATTAGTATTTTAGTGCATCAATATGTGATGTTATATATTATTTTAAATAATATGTGTTATTTGGGATATATAAATGTGCATTGAATTTCTTTATGCATCTCAAAAATATTTTTTAAAAAATGGATCCCAATTCCATCAATAATGGCTCCCAAATTGAATGTTATAACCACACTGATCTTCTTTGAATTTAAAATATAGTCCATAATAAAGTCTAACATATAATAATAAATAAAATTTTAAATAATTGAGGATCCTAATTAATATGGATTCTTAAATTATAATTTTAAAAATCTCCTAATCCCCAAAAGAGGATTCTGAGTAGGTGCACTCACCAGAGAAGAGCCAAATGGATTGTCAGAATGAGAGGGTATGGATATGCCATCGGTACCAGCCTGTGCATGCTTGGGAAGCCTAGCCAGACGGTCATGCAATGGTGGAGAGCAACAATCGGGATGTAGATGCTAGGGAGGGGCAGATCCTTGTAGATAGTCTGGTTGAATTCCTTAATACATGCGGGTCATGTAATCTCCTTAGACTATGGGCCATGTAATCTCTGGGCTTATGGGCCTTGTAAGGGTTCCTCCTCATCCCTTGAAAGTGTTGAGTCAATAAGGCTTTCGTTATGACTTTTCTATTCCTTCTTTTTTGGAAAACCACAAACACCTTATCTTTAAGCAGACTAGTACTCCTCCCTTGCATTTCCACGACACTATAAAAAATTCATATTATAAATAATATAATACCAAATTTGAATCATAATAAATTATATTAAAATTGAAAATGATTAAGAAAAAGAGTGTTACATATAATGGAAAAGAAGGAACAATATGATGTCATTTATTGAAATAGAAATCATAATGTAGCACACAACATGTGATTAAAAAAATTGAAAACATTGCTATAAAAAACACAAAATTCACCAGAATGCTGCATCAACCAACCCCATTCTAGAGTTGATGAGAAAGGTGAAGAGGAAGTGAACAAGCCGTCTGAGGAATAAAGTTACAATAACGATTTTATACAGAATGAGGATATTGAAGCTGGATCAGAGTAGGAGAAAGTTGATGAAGATGAGATTGTTCAACTTTCAGAAAGTGAGCAAGAATCTCCTAACGAACAGACCATTATGAAAGTTAATAAAGGTAGGCAAGTGGTTGTTGACACTCCAACGACAGATATTTTAAGAATGAAAGAAGATGGAGGATCATCCAAAAGGAAGCTGATACAGCCAGAGAAAGAACCATCTCTAACCAGAATATGAGATTCGGAGTCATATGCCTTTTGACATGACTTTGTTGAACAGTCCCTAAAGAAGCTGGTGGACATCATTCCAATTCTTCCTGCAATAGAATCCATATCCCAAAAGATTCAGTATAGCATAAATAAAAAATCAGACTTTGTATCCATGGTGATGGATAAGTGTTCTGTGCTTGACATAGATCATAAAAACAATATTATCAATTATGATGCTCATAGATTTTCTTGCTAGAAGATAACCAAGTGGTCTAAGAATGTTGATCAAGAGATGAGAGAGCTTGATCAATTCCAAGTAGATGTTAAATATGCTTTTGATGCCGAAGAGTATAAAATAAAGGATCTTACAAATGCTTTTGAGAAGAAGTTAACTCTTGAACAGGATGTTCGGATGAAGGAGGTAAAAGATCTGAATGGGAAGCTAAGTTCTCTTGTCCAGTACTATAGGGAAGAAAAGGATCTTCAGACTCAGTTGAAAGAAAAGGTTGTAAGGAAAGAGGAAGCTCTTAAAGCTCAGGTAGTGGCAATAGAGGCTAAAAAGGCAAGAATCATTGCTTTAGAAAAGCAAGTGGAGGAGGACCACAATTAAATGAAGAAGCTGAAGACAATTGTCAAAATGCTTATGCCCATGGAAAAAATAAATAAAATAGACCACTCTGATATTTTGTTGAACTGTTTTTCTTGTACTAGTTCTTTCCTATAGTAATTAATTTTTGATTACTTTTCTTTTGGTTGCTTGTATGTACAAATATTTCAGGTACATTTTTAAAATTTCCATTCCCTCAATTAATTTTGAAAATCCCAAAGGGGGAGATGGAAAAAATAACTCAAAAGGGGGAGAAGGAATAATCTAAAAGGGAGAAGAAAAATTTCTAAGTAAAGAAGAAATATCCCTAAGTAAGGGGGATCTTATCTAAGGGGGAGCGTCTCATTACAATGTTTTTCATTCTTATGATAATGAAAATTCCATTCCAGAAATCTATAATGAGATCCTTAGAGTTCCAAAGCCTAAGGGGGAGTTAGTCGTATTCACTATCATTCACAAACAAATGGAGATAAGATTTAATTTCAAAGTCTAGAAATTTATTTTATGTTTTTATATTCTTTTTTGTAAGAATGTTTGTGCATTCCAAAAAGGGGGAGATTATTGAGTCAATAAGGCTTTCCTTATGACTTTTCCATTGCTTCTTGTTTTGAAAATCACAAACACCTTATCTTTACACAAATATTTTTTACCCCTGTTTTTCTTCTATAAAAAAATTTCCTTATGGAAATTTATCTCTATCTTGTTTTCATTGTTCATATCAATATTGTTCTTAAGTATAAAAATCAGATTCATATCTATATTATCAGAATTGTATAATACTTAGATATGAAGAATTCTGTTTCATGATCTGAAGTCTCATTCCAAATTCTGCAATGAATTCTCATTATGAATTATAATGACGAATTCTCATTTTGAATTCTAATGCAGAATACTAATTACGAATTCTGTGATGAATTCTCATTAAAAATTCTTATGATGAATTCTCATTACGAATTATATGATGAATTCTCAATATGAATTCTGTGATGAATTCTCATTACAAATTCTGATAAATAATTCTTGTTACAAATTCTAATGTAGAATACTCATTAAAAATTCTGTGATAAATTCTCATTATGAATTCTGATGACGAATTATCATTACGAATTCTATGATGAATTATCATTACAAATTATATGATGAATTCTTTTTACAAATTCTGTGATGAATTCTCATTACGAATTCTGTGATGAATTCTCATTACGAATTCTGTGATGAATTCTCATTACGAATTCTGTGATGAATTCTCATTATGAATTCTAGGACGAAAGTATAATTACAAATTCTGATGACGAATTATCATTATGAATTCTAATAATGAATTCTAATGAAGAATTCTATGATAAATTCTCATTACGAATTCTGTGATGAATTCTCATTATGAATTTTGTGATGAATTCTCATTCCGAATTCTGGTTGTGAATTCTGATTATGAATTATGTATACAAACTTTTTTGAAATTAGACTCCGAATTCTTCTGATAAAAAGAATCTGAATATCCTTGTAATATAGACTCCGAATATAATTTTTGGTTAAACTCTGAACTTTTTACTTACACTCTGATTTGTTAAGTTTGTTATAAAATAATGATGTGCTTTTAGTTACACATGTTTTGTTATAAAACGATGTCGTCCATTCTATTTTTTAACTAACCATTGGTTGAGTGACATGTGTACAGGTCCCTCTGAAATTTAAATAATATATGACTATTAGAGGAGGGAGCTGACCATTTCTACCGAGCCTATAAATAGGAGCTCATTTGAAAGAGCTCAATAAGAAGTTGATCACTCTAGTGACCACATGTTGTTATGGTCAGTTATAGAGAGAGAAGCTTTTCATGCCTTGTGCATACTGAACTGCTCATTCAGATTTCATCGTGTGACTCTGAATATTGGTGATTACATTTGAGGGCTTCCAGGGATAAGAAGACAGAGGTGCCGACTACCTTGATGTTCGAGGGCTTCCTTGATGAGGAAGATAGAGGTTCCAACTACATTGATGTTGAGGGCTTGCTGGGATACCAAGATAGATACTCTAATCATTATATCGAGGGCTTACCTGGGTGTGAGTAAGACATAATTTCTTGAAAGTATAAATCAAGGGACCTTTATCCATGGTTGTTGGATACCCTTATCTTTAGGTTAAAAGACTTATATCTTGTTACTTGTTTTTGTTACAAGTTTATCTTTTACACTGCATTTTGTATGTTTAAGAAAGTATAACTACCTTATACTTCCTTACACTTGTATACTCTGATTAAGATAGATTCTATACACTATAAGGTAGAATATCATATTGTAATCTTTGGTTAAGTTTCATTTTCCGGATCCAGATTTCCGGAACCGGTTTTTCAGAATCACTTTCCAGATTTAAGCAAGTGTATAGAAGTAGATGTTTGTTACTTCATACTTTGTCCCAATATTTCAATTGGTGTTAGAGGTGTTGTAAATTTACTTAGTGTAATTGTGTTAAACTTAGATCATTCCTTATTTAAGGAAATATTTAAAGTGTACAATTCACCCCACCTTATGTATATTGAGCATCTACATCATTATTTAGATCCTACAATCGGTATTAGTGGAGGTTTCTGTAATACTTATACTCACATATAAGTTTTTCTTGCTCAGTTTTTCATTGTTTTATATTTTCCTTTCTTAGGAATATTCTCCTTGAATCCGAACTTTTGATATTAAAAAGTTTTTGTGTAGAAAGGTTTTTTAAGATGGCAGGAATCAATGTTGGTTCCATCGACAACCTAAATCCAACAAGACTACCAATTTTTGATGGTATCAACTATGAGCATTGGAGAGATCGAATGAAGACATTCATTGTCAATACTGGTGTAGAAAATTTTGTTATGCTTACTGGAGGTTATCAAATTCCTGATAAGGAAGTTAGTACTTTCACCAATCAAGAGAAGCATGATTATCAATTAATCTATAAGGTATGCAATACATTAATACATTCAATGACTAGGAATATATATAGCCAAATTTATTCTTGTGAAGCAGCTAACTGTATATGGAAGAAACTCAATCTTACACATTTTGGTATATCCAAGGTGATTGAGACCAGAAGAGCCATGCTTAGAGCTGAGTATCATTGTTTTAACTTTAATTTTAGAGAACCCATCTGTAAGGTGGATCAAAGGTTTATGACTATCATGAATAGCTTACAATACATGGGTGAGAAAGGTATGGATGATGAAGATCTTTTTGACAAGATCATTGATGTGATGCCCAATGAGTGGGAATCAAAGAGAATGGCAATTGATGAGAACATGGAGGTTACTAAAATTTCTTATGATGAGCTGTTTGGAACTCTTCTCCAAAATGAAACAAGGATGAAGAGAGATGCTGAAAACATAAAAAAGAATAATGGGAATGGTACTATTTATTTTACAACAAGTTCAAATCATATAAAAGATAAGAATCCTGAGATAGTAACTAGATCCAAATTTAAGAAGGTTGGTATCCAATCCGAATCCAGTGAGACTGAATTCTAAGAGAATGAGTTAGAAAATCTAGCTCGAAGAATGAACAAGATAGCAGGACAAAGAAATTTCCAATCCAACTATAAGAACAAGGAAAGGAAAGATAAGAAAGATTCAGAAGTCACATGCTATGAATGCAAGAGATCTGGACAAATAAGACCTGATTTTCCTTTTCCCAAAAAGAAAGAAAGAAAAGAAAGGCATTCTGAAAGGAATAGAAATAAGTATTATAAAGCTAAAGCTATGAATGTTCTGAAAGCTAATGATACTTGGAGTGTCGGTGGTGGTGACTCTTTAGATGAATCTTCATATTATGAATCTTCTGGACAAATGAATCTTGGTCTTATATCCAAATAATGTATTGAAAATCATTTCTTTATGGATAAGGTACACAATGCTGAATCATTGACCAATGTTTCTATAAATTCTAATAATTGTAAATATTATAACTCTTCAGATGAGTAATCATCTTCTGATGAAGAAAATACTTTACCTAACTATGAAAAAGTTTATAGGTTCACTAAACTTCTTGAGATTGTGAATTCAAAAATCACTAAAAATCATGATAAGGAAAATTCTAGGAATACTATTCTTATTATGGAAATATCAGATCTTTTTAAATATCGTGATAAGAAAAATGCTGATTTTATATGTATTTCAAAAATTCTTGAGGAAGTAGATTCTCAGAAGAATAAACTTTCAAATGATCTATAAAAAGTAATTTCTAAGAAAAGTGTTTTAGAGCCTAGCTCTAGTTCCAAATCTAATGACTTTGAAGATAAAAATGTGGTTATAAAACTCAAGTCCTAAATATTTTCCTTAAAGAAGTGTTTGTCAAACTTTACCTTAGTTAAAGAAAATTTTGATAAGATGTATTCCCAAATCCAAACATTAAGAAAAAAATCCGGATTTGGTTATACCCATGCTAATCCAATTTTTAGTAACAACAACTTTGTTCCTCAATGTTCCCCATTTTTTACTAAGTGACAATGTGGTGGTCATTGGGCAATGAATTTTTCTTTAAAAAAACCCAATCTTTAGGTTTTCATAAGGCTTATTTTTCTAAAAAGATGTGGGTACCCAAAATTTTGTTATCTGAAAATCTCAAATCCAACGAAGTTTGGATTCCAAATGTCTAATTCTTTTATTATTTTTAGAATGATAAAGGAAGTGCCAAAAACAATACATGGTACATGGATAGTATAAGTTCCCAGTATATGACTGGTAACAAAAACTATTTTGAAATGATTATTAAGATGAAAGAAGGAAAAGTAACTTTCAGAGATAACGCTCAGGGAGAAATTGTTGGTATATGTAATATTGTTCTTCTTGTTAAAACATTGATTTCAAATGTTTTGTTTTTTAAGGGTCATAAGAACAAACTAATTAGCATAAGTCAATTATGTGATGAAGGATACCTTGTGAATTTTAGGAATGATAAGTTCTTAGTACACAATTCCAAGGAAGATTTTAGTCTCTCTGTCCATAGGCAAGATAATTTTTACACTTTGAACTTAGAAGACCTAAGGAGCCAAGACTTTCCTTGTCTAAGTGAAATGGAAGATCATTCTTGTTTATGGAATATAAGACTAGGTCACTTTAATCTTAAATAGTTATGTATACTCTCTAAGAAAAAACTAGTTAAGGATCTACCAGATCATAGATTTGATTTTTCTAAAGTTTTTGATCCTATAGATATGGAAAGAAACATAAATATAGTTTTAAATAGATTGGTGGAGACTAAAAAACTGATCCGTTACAGTTGGTTCACATGGATATTTTTGGTCCAACACAAACTGGAACCATTGGTGTCAAATACTATGTGCTTGTTCTAGTTGATGATTACACTAGATTTACATGGGTATACTTTCTAAGAAAATAATTCGGAAGCCTTTTCTTATTTAAAATGTTTTAGATCCCAAGTAAAAAATGAGAAAAACCATGCCTTGAAAACTATTCATAGTGATCATGGAGGAGAATTTCAAAATTCTGATTGTGAAACATTTTGTAGTAGAAAAGTTATTACTCACAACTTTGCAGCACCAGGAAATCCTCAACAAAATTGTGTAGTTGAAAGAAGAAATACAATTCTTCAAGAGATAACTAGAACCATGTTGAGTGAATATTCTATAGCTAGAAATTTCTGGGCTGAAGCTGTAAGTACTACCTGTTAAACTATAAATCAAGTTTTGATTAGACCTTTTCTTAATAAAACACATTATGAGTTATGGAATGGTATAAAACCTAGGCATTCCTACTTCACGGTTTTTGGTTGCAAGGTATTAATCCTAAATACTAAAGATAATATACAAAAATTCACACTAAAATATGATGAAGGAATTTTCTTAGGCTACTCCACAACTTCTAAGGCTTATGGAGTATTCAATAAAAACACTTGTACTGTTGAGGAAACAGTAGATGTCAAATTTGATGAGTCTGATCATTTAGTTTTTAAACCATCCCAAACTACATCCATGGACGTGTTTCCAAAAACTAATTATCAACCTTTGTTAGAGAATACTTCTGATAAGGAAAATGTTCAAGAAAATATTTCTGAAACATTTACTCGAGAAGAATTTCTACCCTCTATTGATGAACAAGTTTTACAGAACCCAAGTCAGGTGTTTCTTAAGAATCGTCCTAGTGATAATATCATTAGTGATGTAAATCAACCTGTAAGGACTAGAAGTTCCTTTAGGAATGAAGTAGAACATCTTGCACTTCTTTCCCAATTAGAACCAAAAAGCATTGATGATGCTTTAGGAGATGATGATTGGATCAAAGCCAAGCAAGATGAGATAAATGAATTCGAAAGGAATAAAGTATGGTCCTTGGTTGAATGACCTAAGGAATCTTCTGTTATTGGAGTAAAGTGGGTCTTCAGAAATAAGTGTGATGAAAATAGAGTCATAGTTAGAAATAAAGCTATACTAGTTGCCAAAGGCTATAATCAACAAGAGGGAATAGGCAATGAAGAAACCTATGCTCTAGTATCTAGACATGAATCTATTCGTATCTTACTTGCCTTTGTAGCATTCTTCAATTTCAAACTTTTCCAAATGGATGTGAAATGTGCATTTTTTAACGGTTATGTCCCAGAGGAAGTTTTGTTTGAACAACCTCTTGGCTTTTAAGGCACAAAACATCATGATCATGTTTTTAGACTTACCAAAGCTTTGTGTGGCCTTAAACAAACCCCTCGAGCTTGGTATGATAGAATAACATGATGTTTGCTTAAAAATAACTATGTTAAGGGAAATGCAGATGCAACCCTTTTTAGAAATAAAGTCTAGAAAAATGTTTTGATGGTTCAAATATATGTTGATGACATCATATTTGGTTCGAATCAGTAATCATTAACTGATTTCTTTTCAAATCCAATGAAATATGAGTTCGAAATGAGTATGATGGGTGAGTTAACTTTCTTCCTTGGATTTAAAATTTCTCAAAAATCAGAAGGAACCTACATATCTCAACCTAAGTATATTAATGATCTTCTTAAAATTTATGGGTATGACAACACTACAAATGTTAGTATTCCCATTGGTACCTCAAACACACTTGATATTGATGAATCTAGGAAACTAGTGGATCAAACAACTTTTAGAGGTATGACAGGAAGCCTAATATACATGACTGCTAGTCATAAAGGCTTAATGTTTTCAGTATTCTTATGTGCTAGATATCAATCCAATTCGAAGGAATCTCATTTAAAGCCAGTGAAAATAATTTTTCGCTACTTGAAGGGAACCATGGATCTAGGATTATTTGATACATCTGGAAATGATTCACCTTAAAGATTTTTTCAGATGCTGAATTTGGTGGGTTTATAATGGATAGAAAAAGTACATCCGGAACTTGTCATTTATTAGGAGATTCATTAGTTTCTTGGAAATTCCAGAAGAAAAACACAACAGCACTTTCCACTGCTAAAGCTTAATATGTAGCAGCTAGAAGTTGTTGTGCTCAAGTGTTTTGGATGCAACACACAGTCACAGACTATTGCTTGAGTTTTACTAAGACTCAAATTTTTTGTGATAGCACAAGTTCCATTTCCCTTAGTAAAAACCCTAAACATAACTCCTGTGCAAAGCACATAGATATCAGGCATCACTTTCTTAGAGATCACACACAAAAAGGAGATATCATTATTCAGTTTATCAGAATGCAAGATCAACGTGCTAATATTTTCACGAAATCTTTACCTTCCAATAGATTTGAATACATTAAACAAAAGTTAGGAATGATAATCGTAAGGTAATTCTCTTTCATTAACTTCTTTTTGAAACAATCTCTTTATAGTAATAAACTCTTTTTCATAGGGGGAGCACATTTTTTTGTTACCTTTTCAAAAAAATTTCTTAATAATATTTTCAAATTTTTCATAATGTGCTTTTCAAATTTTTTTAATGAGATTTTCATATTTTTCATAATGATTTTTTTTACTAAAACATTCATAATGAAATTTTCATACTGAAACATTCGTAATGAAATTTTCATACCGAAACATTTATAAATAAATTTTCGTACTAAAACTTTCATAATGAAATTTTAGTACTGGAACTTTCGTAATGAAATTTTCATAATTAAACTTTCAAAATGATATTTTTATACTGGAACATTCGTAATGAAATTTTCATACTGGAACTTTCGTATTGAAATTCTTATATTGATAATTTTTGCAATGAAATTTTTGTACTGAAATTTTTTTAGTAATAAAAGTTTTCGTACTCTTGTTTTTTGTACTGAATTTTTCATAGTAATATTTTAATAGAAAAATTTTCTTCAAGAAGAATGTCACCTATTATGAATAATCATTCTAGAGAATCCAAAAGGTCTGATATCCTTATATAAGTCTTTGTAATAATATTCTACTTGCTGGTATTTTCTTATTTGTTTTTATATTTTTCGGATTCTTGTTTTCATAAATCCGAATGTTTTTCTTAAAACCTAAAAAGATCAGAGTCATGTTTTCCTTGCGGCTTGTTTCTCAACTGTCAGATCAAATATCAATGATTCTGAATCGTTCGATCTACCGTGGAAGTTGAACTGTCGTCATAATACCTATATAAAGGGGACCCCCCGAGGGTTGTCCCACATCAGATATCAAGATTTTGCATCTTGAAGCTCTTTCTTCCTTACTTAAGGCCACTCCGATCTTTCCAAAGTCCATTCTGATTTCTTCATAAGCGTTCAGTTCCGAATGTCTGTAGAATCCACTTATCAAGATATGCCAACTGGGAAACCCATTTCTTAGTTGTTAGTTTACAGGGAGAGGCTGGTGCATCTAAATTTCTATAAGTATGATTCTCTTATATCTAAGAAAATCAAGCTCAATGGCTGGGAGGATATATTCTTATCAAAGACAGCGAATCAGGATCCAGTTTATTCAAATTTTCTTATAGTGTTTTACGAGTCTATTTCCTTCCTTGAGGAAGATGATAGAGATAAATTTTCTTTCAAGACTTATGGGAAGACTTACATGCTTTCTTAAACCAAGGCTACAAGCTTTGTGGGTCTATCATATGATGGTGAAGCTGAATTTTTCTCACATAAGCTGCCAGATGAGCAAGGATGTTTTAATAAAGTGAAGGCCAATGAATGCCTTGGACTTAATGATGTTAAGACAGCTATGATTGCTCATCTCTCTTCGAATAATCAGATTCTACAATTGTGGGTACATGGTTTGTTTGTAATGAGAATGGGTGATAAGGATAACCTCAAGAAAAGTGACATTTATATCCTAGATTTCTTGGTAAATATAAGGAAGATAAATTCGATGAGGCATGTTTTGATTACAGTTAAGAATATTAAAGAAGGGATTTTGAAATTTCATATTATAATGTATCCAGCCTTTCTTTCCAAGCTTATTATCAGGTGTCTGGATTCATTTAATGTTTCTTGCACTTCCAAGACAAGGAATTGAAAGTTAATGCTTGTTAGTGATGATACGTTGAAGAGGATGAAGATGGCCTTTTCTGTAGAATCTGGATAATCCTATTCATTACCAGAGGAAGAGGATGCGACAGCTCAAAAAGATCAACAAAATCCGGAACCATCAAAGAAAGCTAGAAAGAAAAGGAAATTGAAGGAATTAGAAGTTTCTCAGAAAACCCCTAAGTCTATGAAAACTCAATCAGCACCCCTAAACCCAAGAAAAAAGGCTTATCCAGATGAGGTGGTTGCCAAGTGGAGGCAAGATAAAGAAAAGAGAAAATAAGGGGAGCCACAATTCGGATTAGCCCCTGCTGAGGCTGAGGCCTTGAAAGAGAAAGCGGTTGATGAATTAGAAAATAAATCCAACGAGAAGAAGTTGAAGAAAAAGATTTTAGAGGCAGAGATTGTTAAATATCTTCTGAAATCCACTGAAGTAGCATCCGAATATTTATCCATTCTGAAATCCTTTTCGGTTGAAGGTTTTCCAGAAACTCCAGATGAGAAGACTCTAGAAAATTCTAAAGAGAAGAAATATAAGAAGGAATTGATGCTAAGACTTCATCAAGTTGTGGATTAAATCTAGCAAGCAGAGAGTAGTGGTGGATCTGGTGATGTAATAAAACAAGTTGAAGACTATCATGAGAAGGATAGTGCTTCCGAGAAAAGTTCACTCCGTATTTCACAAGATGGATCTTCAAACATTGATACACCTATAGTTTATGAGAAAGGTGAAGAGGAATTGAATAATACATATGAAGAAGAAAGTCACAATCATGACTTTATACACCCTGAGGATGTTGAAGCTGGATCAGAGAAGGAGAAAGTTGATGAAGATGAGATTGTTCAACTTTTAGAAAGTAAGCAAGAATCTCCAGATGAACAGATCGTTCCTAAAATTAATAAAGGTAAGAAAGTGGTTGTTGAAACTCCAAATAAAGATATTATAAGAAGGAAAGAAGCTGGAGGATCATCGGAAAGGAAGCTGATGCAGTCAAAGGAAGAACCATCTCCAACCAGAATATCAGATTCAGAGACATTTGTCATTTGACATGACATTGTTGAACAGTCCCTAAAGAAGCTGGTGGACATTATTCCAATTCATCCAGCAATATAATCCAGATCCATGATGATTCAGCATAGCCTAAATCAAAAATCAGAGTTTGTATCCAAGGTTATGGATAGGTCTGCTAAGCTTGATGCGGATCATAAAAACATTCTTATCAATTATGATGCTAATAGATTTTCTTGCAAGAAGATAACAAAGTCGTCTAAGAACGTTTTTCAAGAGATGGGAGAGCTTGATCAATTCCAAGTAAATGTTAAAGATTCTTTTGTTGTCGAAGAATCTAAAATAAAGGATCTTAAAAATTCTTTTGAGAAGAAGTTAACTCTTGAGCAGGATGTTCAAATGAAGGAGGTCAAAGATCTGAATGGGATGCTACGTTCTCTTGTCCGGTACTACAGGGAAGAAAATGATCTTCAGACTCAGTTGGAAGAAAAGGTTGTATAGGAAGATAAAGCTCTTAAAGCTCAGGTAGTGGAAATGGAGGCTCAAGATTCAAGAATCATTGCTTTAGAAAAGCAAGTGGAGGAGTACCACAAATAAATGAAGAAGCTGAAGACAATTGTCAAAATGTATATTCCCAAGGAAAAAGAAACAAAATATACAACTTCGATCTTTTGTTGAACTATTTTTCTTGTACTATTTCTTTCCCATAGTAATGAAATTTTGGTTACTCGCCTTTTGGTTGGTTTCATGTAGTAATATTTCAGGTAATTTTTCAACATTTCCATTCCATCAATTATTTTTGAAAATTGCAAAGGGGGATAAGGAAAAAATTACTCAAAAGGGGGAGATGGAAGAATCTAAAAGGGAGAAGAAAAATTTCTAAGTAAAGAAAAACTATCCCTAAGTATGGGGGAGCATATCTAAGGGGGATCATCTCATTATGAATTTTTTCCATTCTTATGATAATAAAAAGTCCATTTCGGAAATCTAGAATACGATCCTAAGAGTTCCAATGCCTAAGGGGGAGTTAGTCATATTCACTATCATTCAAAAAAAAGGGAGATACACTTTAATTTCAAAGTATAGAAATTTATTCTAAGTCCTTATTTTCTTTTTCGTATGTATGTTTTTTCTTTCAAAAATGGTGGAGATTGTTGAGTAAATAAGGCTTTCCTTATGACTTTTCTATTCTTTCTTGTTTTGAAAATCACAAACACCTTATGTTTAAGAAAATATGTTTTACTCTTGTTTTACTTCTATAAGGAAAATTTTCTTAAGGAAATTTACCTCTATCTTGTTTTCATTCTTCGTATCATTATTTTTCTTAAGTATAAAAATCAGATTCATATCTATGTTCTCAGAATCGTATAATACATAGATATGAAGATTTCTTTTTCATGATCCAAATTCTCATTCCGAATTCTGTAATGAATTCTCATTACAAATTATGATGATGAACTCTCATTACGAATTCTAATGTAGAATACTAATTACAAATTCTGTGATGAATTCTCATTACGAATTTTGATGACAAATTATCATTATGAATTCAATGATGAATTCTGATTACGAATCTGTGAGGAATTATAATTATGAATTCTAAGGATGAATTCTCATTAAGAATTCTAATGCAGAATACTCATTATGAATTCTGTGATGAATTCTCATTATGAATTCTAATGATGAATTCTCATTATGAATTCTCTGATGAATTCTCATTATGAATTCTGTGATGAATTCTCATTATTAATTCTATGATGAATTCTCATTAAGGATTTTTTTATGAATTCCCATTACAAATTCTGTGACGAATTCTCATTACGAATTCTGGGATGAAAGTTTCATTACAAATACTAATGACAAATTCTCATTAAAAATTATGATGATGAATTCTCATTACGAATTCTTGGATGAATTCTCATTACAAATTTTGTGATGAATTTTCATTATGAATTTTGTGATGAATTCTCATTACAAATTCTATGATGAATTCTCATTACGAATTCTGGTTGATAATTCTAATTACGAAATATGGATATGAAAATTTATAAAATTCGGCTCTGAATTCTTCTGATAAACAGAATCCGAATATCCTTGTAATATATACTCTGAATATAATTTTTGGTTAGACTCTAAACTTTTTACTTACACTATGATTCTTTAAGTTTGTTATAAAATGATGTTGTGCTTTCAGTAACATATGTTTTGTTCTAAAACGTTGTCGTCCATTCATTTTTTTAACTAACCGTTGGTTGAGCGACACATGTACAGGTCCCTCCGAAATTTAAGGAAAATATGACCGTTGGAGGAGGGAGCCAACCGTTGCTACCGAGCCTATAAATAGAAGCTGATTTTAGAGAGCTCAATAAGAATTTGATCACTCTAGAGACCAAATGATGTTAAGGTGACTTATAGTGAGAGAATATTCTCATGCCTTTTGCATACTGAATTGCTCATGATGATTGTTTTGTGCGACCCCAAATGTTGGTGATTACATTTGAGGTCTTCTGGGGATTAGAAGATAGAGGTGCTGACTACCTTGATGTTTGAGGGCTTCCTTGCTGAGGAAGACAGAGGTTCCAACTACCTTGAAGTTGAGGGCTTGCAGGGATAGCAAGACAAAGACTCCGATCTTCGTATCGAGGTCTTACCTGGGTGTGGGTAAGAAAAACATTTTTGAAAGTATAAATCAAGGTACCCTTATCCACGGTTGTTGGATACCCATTTTTTGGGTTAAAATATTTACATCTGGTTACTTGTTTTTGTTATAATTTTACCTTTTCCACTGCATTTTGTATGTTTATGAAAGTATAACTCTCTTATACTTCTTTACACTTGTATACTCTGATTTAGAAAGATTCTATATGCTTTATGGTAGAATCTCATATTATAAACTTTGGTTAAGTTTCATTTTCCAGATCCATATTTCCAGAACCGGTTTTTTGGAATCTCCTTCTAAATTTAAGCATGTTTATAGAACTAGAAGTTTGTAACTTCATACTTTATCCCAATCTTTCAATTGGTGTTAGAGGTGTTGTGAATTTTCATAGTGTAACTTTGATAAAATTAGATCTTTTTTTGATTAAGGAAATTTTTAAAGTGCACAATTCACCCCCCTCTTGTAAATTGAGCATCTACAACATTATTTTTCTCCTAAAGAAAGGGGGTTATAAAAATCAATAAAAAATGATGGCCTTCATATAATATTGAGAAATATAAATACAATATAAGAATATATATCCAAATAACATTATTTATCCTACTAAATATATCACTAATTGACCCCTCATGTACAAAATATAGGTCAACTGTATTCCTGCTAAAATGTATATTAATATCTTACATATATAAATATTTTATGTATAATGATCCATCACATTATTATATATAGAGTTGAAAAAGGAATACACCTTAATGAATATTATTCAGATATATACTATTTGTATTCAATCAAATATGGTAAATATATTTTTAGGCGTATGAAAATTCCTAACCAACTATCTATGGGGATGATAGTGATGGATCCTATGGGAATACCATCAACTAATATAATTACATTCATTTTATAGGGAATTTATGGAATAAAATATTTGAATATTTTCATCTAGTTCCCTATTATATTATAAGTTATTGACCACCTTATTAACCTTGCATCATGTATACTAAATCATTACATCATCATAGATGAGACTACTATATTAAAGAAACATATATACCATATTTCAGTGAATGTGATATATCATATATATTAAAATATATAGAAATGATTATTTGGATTCAAAAATGGATATATAAATTTTATAGGTTATTCTGATAGAGATAAAATTAAAAAGAAAATAAATTTTTTTAGGATAATATTAGACATACTATATAAATCATTAAAATACTTAACTACTGTGACTCTTTCATTGTAAATAAAGACCACACAATTCATAATACCGTGATAGTAGGCACCATACATATTAGGTTTGTATCCAAACATCTGAACATTTTAGAAAATCAACAAACATCAGTAACATTTGATTGTATGTCACTATGTATGGGGTTTAAAAAACAGTTAATAAAACTTGGTATCCATATATCACATAAAACAATTATCAATAAAATTGTTGAAGGATATAGTTTTATACTTAATGATGGTTTTTTTGATAGCCCTCACATAATGCATGTCATAATTTTATGTCTCCCATAGAGATAAGAAACCTAGAGGGAATCTGTTACATTCTGTTGAACTGAAAATTTATTAGATACAAACACTAAGAAACTAGAATGAAAAATACATCCAAGGGGACAAATATTGGTATAATACTGATGTTTTTTTAGAAATATAAAGAGTAAACTAGATTAATTGATTGGGAATACTAAACAAACTGTATGGGGGAGGGGAATCATTATTTTTATGTCTTTATATAATTAATACAATTAATTTTGTTCCTTCATCAATTTTCTTATGTCAGTTTATATGATGAATAGATCACTAATTTTCTCTACATTTCTTATTTTTTATTACAGAAAATATGAACACACTTACACACAAATAAAAATGAAATTAACATGGTCAACAACTCATTATAATATGGGGTTTCCTTTGTGTAAACTAGATTATTAGAAGATTAAAAAAATACTAGATTCATCATTTGAGGTACAATGAGTAGGGTATAACCATGATAATCATGTTTTTATGACTCTTGACTATGCTTTGATACATTTTTATTCTTTTCCACCCTACATTATAAATCTTGTAACAAATATTATAACATTAAAAAAATTATCCCCAATGTATAATTGTATATTTTGGAAGATTCTGGTTTATTTCCTACACTTATTTTTTTTTTACAAAATAGAATGTAAGGAATTCTACTTATTTTGTAAGAAAATAGTGATACATGAACATTATTCTTCATCCATTCACCCCAACAAAACTACATTCTGTCACCTCATCATCTTATTCTCTTTCACCAGTTTCTATATAATATTTCTATTTAAGAAATACTTGATTGCACTACCACATATTATCCTTTCAAGTTAATTTTTATTTTTCCATTTTTGTGCACAAAAAGGGTTTACTTGGTATATTAATTATTCAATATTTTAATTTTGTGTATAGATAAGGATACAAGAAATATTCTTCATATTTTTTATACCAAATAATTTTTATGACCGAATATGGTACTAGATCTTCTTAGACATGGAAAACTTAAATTCACCCTCTAATAATAATTTCAAACACTTTTTCTTACACTCTTTACTATCACTTATATTTCATTTTCACCAATCTTCTGATTATATATAAAATTTGACAACATCATTCTTCTTATTTTAATTTTAAATTGAAATTAAAATTCAAATAATCAATTTCTTTTTCAAACTCATACCCTTATAATAAATTTTGATCATCCATAAAATTTTAATTGCTATATATAATAGAGTAGAATAACCACTATATATCATATATAGAACCATGGATTTAATTCATTCCAACAACCCATATTTTCCAAGAATGTCACTGTTAAATCCATAGTGTACACTTATACCATGTAACATTATAGTTTAATAAATTTATATTCTAACTCCAAGAAAATTCGATGAAATGATATATCTGTATGGTGTGGAGGTCACAAATTTTATAGGGCCAACAAAAAATAACCTATATTCTTCTATGACAGAGAATCTTCTTACATTTTGTGGATCTTAAATTTTACAATAACACTATTTTCAAAGAAGTAGAGAATTATAGTGTGAAAGCCACTTCTATGGGGAACAAAAACTTGCCATTAACAGGTTGTGGTGTGGTTATATATTACAATGTAGAAACAATTTAATTTATAGATATTCCAAAAATATTATGATCTACTATTTTTGATCATGATATCTCTATATTTATTGAGCACCTCACCAATCCCCCACTACAACATAAAATGGTATTACATCATTGGGGACTCAGAATTTATAGAACCACAATAAAATCAAACCATCCTCCCCTTTGGTATATAAATATTTTATGGAATGGTATGCCTCAAATTTCTAGGGACACTAAAAATCCATCCTACCTATACTATTGTATAGTAACAACTTACAGAACAAATCATATTCCTTAAACAACCTCTATAGTGAAAACCACATTTCCATAACAAAAGACTTTCTTTTGTTCCATTCACTATTCTAACGTCATTTTCACTTCTCATGTTATAGAATCACTTTGAACCTTTTTAAGAATCATATGAATTAATCTCCGAATATCTTTACCTCACATAAAATGTGTGTTTTAATATTACTAATAAATTGATAATTAAAACCAACCTAATAAATCACTTCAATGTTTTCCGATAATACTCTAAAAAATTTTTATTCAAAAATATGGAAAACATTGGAATAAAATACCACTACAATCAACTGCTAAAATTCCATAATAACACTAAAAATATTTATTTCCTCTTGATATCCATTTTATAAAGTATGAAACTAATGATCAAATTCAATCTTTATATAAATTATTACTTCATCTAACACACATGGATAGAAATTTAATATTTTTTAATTATAGAGATATATAATTCTAAATATAATTTATGATAAGAATGTTTAATTTTAAAATCACTTTTTTTTCAATAATAAGATTACTTTTCAATGATTTTAATGAATTAACATCAAACAACATTGAAACAATCCGTCAATGTTTTTTCATTCGGTCATCAAATAACTTTTTGCTACAATACATTATGTATTTATGGGGCCAAAACTCATTATATATATTCATCGATATGTGTTATTAAATCACTAAACACCGTAACTTATAACGTAATGCTTATGGTCTTCTTTAAATTCTTCAATAATCTTTCACACTTCATCCAAACATCAAGCAACATCTACTTTATTAAATTTTCAATATATTGATGTCAATTAAATCTATATTCATTGTCAACTATTGAAAACAAATAAAAAAACACAATGTGGGATCAATAATATTACCCTTTTATGTTATATTCAATTCCCTTGTAAAATAATTTGACAATATGTACTCATCAATATTACAATTCCCTCCATCCTGCATTTCATTTCACTCTCTCCCATTCTCATCAATACTTTCATTTTAATTTCATTACCCACTTTTTAAAATAAATACAAATTACTTGGGAATGGGTAACAATTCATTCATTAAAATGTTTAAACATCTGTTACAATTTATGTCTTCTAATACATGATCAATGTATAATTAAAGAGGTATTGAATTAGAAAAATAACTTGTCCTTTAAAATTTTAAATGTTACCAAATAAAATAATGAAAATCACATTGATATTTTTAAGTTAATTCCAATATAAATATGGAAATCACAAGTTATTAACCCCAATTGAGATATAAACTTCCCAAAAATTTTAACTTTAGTCTCCATCACTCAATAATGAAGACATGTAAAAAACAGTCAGACACAAATGAAAGAATACAATAACATTGACACATATTTAAATGACAAATTTTATATTATTGAAAAAAATAAATTTATCCCCCATTATGTTACAATATAATTTTTATTATGATGGACAAGAGATAAAAAATACATACCCCTATAAGGGAATTTTCAAATAGAACCTATAATAATATTCTAATATTCTTGAAATAATACTTATGATTCCATATTAAAAATTCATCATTTTCACCCCTTTATGAGTCACTCTTTGTGATATTAATAGTTATGAATCTCTTTAGTAGATATGCTTGAGGGTTTTTTGTAACGAGAATACATTAATAAAAAATGTTTCATGTGAGTTTCTATATTTCAAAACATCAAAATATTCACCATGATTTAAAAGATTATTCTATTATTTTATGAATACAAATTTTTGAGATCAAACTGTGATGGGATAATAATTTTATTATTATAATATTTTGAAAACAGTTACAAGAACATCATCAAAGGTTAATATTTTATCATATTTAAGTTAATTATTTACAATTCAATATATAATGGAATTTTATTCATATTTATTTTCTCAAATTAACAAAATCCACTCCATATTAGGTAACCCACTAAGAATATTCATCAAATTAAATCCATTTCATTTTATACACTGATAAAATGCATAGTGAAAATTGAATAATGTGGACATCCTCTGTTAATTAACGTGAATAGAATGGGTGAGAGGATTTTACCATCCATTTTTATCTATACTTCGTGTATCCTAATATAGTTTTCAAATCTAATATGTAATTTTATAGCATGGATCTATTCACATATATTATTTATTTATTATGTGAGACATTGGATTTTGTTATCAATATATCATGAAACATTTTAAAAGAAAAATCTTGTACTAGAATGATGGTGAAAGAACATTTCTCACTATGTCCCATAATCATGGATCTACAATAAAAAACTTCTACAATGGAGGAGTTGTCAATTGTTACAGACATGTAATTAAATTTGACTTCATTATTTGGATACATCTCTTTAACATTATCCATATTTTTTCTTATTTTTCCCTTGTATTTTTAGGTTTTTCAAAATTTGTTTGTGAAATTATAAATATATATTTTGGATCAATAACATCATTTATGGAGTCTCTACTTGACTTCATCCCAGGGGTGTATTTATAAAACCCATTCACTCATGATGTTTCACTCTTCTTATACTTATTATAAATGATTTGAATTTATTTTGAGTTAATATTTTTTCCAAGGATCTTATTCTAGTATTCTCCGATATGTTCTTAGAAAAATACTAATATACAATATTTTTAAACCTATTCCCAAAATTCATCTTCACTCTTTTCATGTATACTTTTTAATTACTTGTATATGGAGAATTATGGGTTGAGAATACATAAATATTATGATCACAACTTGTTAAAAAATTAAATTTATTATCATGTTATTCGATTTTTTTAGTAGAATATATTCTTAATAATTAACGGATGTATCTTCTTCATCTACATTGTTCTAATTGAAAATGGGCTATGTTGTGATTATGAATTTATAGTATTTTACCAAAGATCTATTACAAAATTCCCATATCAATTTCTAAATTTTAATATTAAAAAATGACTTATTATTCAGTTAGAACATTATATCTATCAAGAGATTCTAAATTATTATTAGAAGCTTTACTGAGCCTTCTTCACTGATTATTTGGTTTCTCATGGGGAACCCATTTCATCATATAGTATTATTACCAATTTATATATGGTGGTGGTATCCTTAAGACAACATATTGTCCCAAAATTTATATATTTTTAATTGAAAAATATACATTACATTAAAATATATTTACTAAAATCGTTATATTTTTATGGACTGAACCTCCTCATATGACAGTTCATGAGAAAGATCATCAAAGGATATAATGTTATTTTAATCACCTATTAAACTATATTTATAAATTATTATCCTACTTATAAATTTCTTTGATAGCATCTCATTTATACCTCAACTGTGTAGAATGAAGATGTGTCTCTTTTTGGTAGTCCCATTTAATCATCAATTAATGAAACTTCATATTTTGTGAAATATTTTGATCTAAAATGACTGAAATCATCTTTTTGTAATGATTTTTCTACCAAAATCATCATCATGCAGTCAGCTTGTTTCTTATATAACCTTATTAACATCTATTATATTATTGGATTTAATATATAACTGCTAATTTCTGATATCAATACAGTTTTTCATTTTTAGACATCCTATGGAGATTATTATTATTATTTTGATGTGGAATACCCATTTAAATTTATAATTCTAATTCTCTCCTCATAAAATTTGGAGAATATATCTTCATTATAATCATTAATATCTTATTTTGTAAAAACTTTTTTGATCACTTTATATAAGTTAGAGCTCTTTATTTCATAACATTATCCAATATATTTTTATCACCATTAGAATTGTTGTAATATTCTTGAAACCATTCCATGATACAAAATATTAATGAAACATGTTATAAGGGAGAATATTGAATCATATCCTTTAATTATTACATAGATAAATCATTTTTCATATAATCACATTAACTTAAATATTCATCTTGTGATAAAATTAAAAATTATTCTTCAAATACCAGAGGATCACCTATATTCCGTAATCAAATTGAGTTTTAAATTCTACCCAAATCATATATGGTATATCATACAACGTGTTTTTATACTTCCAATTTAGAGCTTCCTTCCTAGCATAGAGCTCATAAAACATGTTCATATTTTGGCAAGAGGGAAATCAGCCTCATATTCTTCATTTATTTATATTTCTTTTTCATAAATATCTTGTAAGAAACTATGCTCTGATATGACACTGAAACATTTTATTCAAAACTAAATTTTATTATTTTTTTATAAAAGTTTTCTCAAATATTTCATGGGAAAAAATTTATATTGATAATCTAATATAAATGAACCATTAACTGATGCCAATTGAGGATAATGGGTTGGAAAATAAACCACACTAAGAGGTGAATGTGAATCAGTAATAGTAATTCTTTATTTAATTAATATAATAAATTTTATCCATATTAAATTTACCTCAGTACACTGTTAATTTCAACAAATCACCATTTTCTATCTCTCATTATTTCATTAATGTAGCAAAACTAAACACACACACATACACATAACGAACACATAAATTTACAAGGATCCCTACTCAGTCCAAGATACCTATTCATTATTGTAAAGTATATTACTTTTTTATCTAATGGTAAGATAGATTTCTCCCCTAAGATACAACTAGTAGCGTATATATATAAGACTCATGTTTTTTAATTTACTTTAGAACACATATTTTCTTCCCATAAAATTTTTTGTCCCACACAATTTTTTTTAAATTAGAGGTAATTTATAGAACTAATTTTAGTAATGTAAAATTATATATTGTTTTTTATGTGATTCTTATTTCTTATTTTTTTACATCTATAATAATAGGAAAAGAATTTATCCATTTGTGGAACTGATTATGCACACACAATATTATTATTATTTTATTACACTAGTTAAGAGATACTTTTACTAAATATGAAATTCTATAATGCACAACCAATTCAGCTTCTTTCCACTTATTATTATTTTTCTGCTATAGTGGAAAATAAGGCTATACTGGATCTATTCCCTCTATAATAATCTACTTCAGTGTATAAACAGGGATGGACTAGTTATTCATCATTTTATTTAATACCAATTATTTTCTATGACAAAATATGGCATTAGATCATATCACTATTGGAATAAATAAATTCACAAAATTATAATAGTTCAAAACTCATATTCTCACACTCCTTTATTCCGACATATATTATCTTTATTCATTACTCGTCCATGTATATATCAATTTTCACAACATGCATCTTATTTTCTGAAATTTAATTACTAACATAAATTCAAAACATCAACTTCCTTAAACATAATTTTCAATATCATCCCTTTAATCGACCTCAACATAATACTGATTATCCAAGAAAACAAAATTGGATGTTTAAATAGACTTTAATAACCTCCAAACCTTTTGGAGGGACCAAGTCTAAGAGTATTTCAAACTTCAAATATTTTCCCAGAAAAACAGTCATCACGGCATGGTACAAAGTATTATAATGTAACATAATAGTCCAAAATAGTTTTTTATTTTCAAATAACATTCTACAATGTGATTTATCTAGGCACTATGAAGGTCATACATTTTCTTGGTCCATTAAAACTATCATATTATTTTCTCTAGTGAAAAATATTTTTATGTTTGTTGGATCCTATATTTTTCAAGAACACCATATTTATTAAAATTAATTGTTAAATTGTATGAACCTAATTAGTAATATAGGTAAAAAATTATAAACGGGATGCATTGTGGATATCTATTAGAACATAGGAACCCTAAAATTTTTATAAATTCAATGAATAGTATTATTATATCCTTTTTGATGTAGTATAATTATAGTGTATGAACACTCCACAAATCCACCAATGATGATGTTTAATGATATTACAACATAGGGGTATCAAATTCTAAATGGAGATAATAAAGTCAACCTTGTCACTACATCAGCATTATAACACTATATAACGTATCAGTATCAGTAATATAGTTGTGATCACATCATAATGTGGGCTCAACAGAAATGTATACATATTTGAAGTCTCTACAATGTGTACACTAAATATAAATCCGTCCAATCTTTTCAATGTATACACATTTGAAGGTGATGGGTAATAAGGGAGTAAATTTACATTTTTTCACTTAATTGTTGATGCACATCCACAATTCATTATAAAGAGGATGGGATGAAAAATAAATCATCAACATAAAATAATTATTACCTTCTAAAACAAAAAGGAAATAATTAAATTAATTAAATAATTGACATAACATACATGGGTTGTCCTCGAGTCATTTAAAATTCAATTATATTAAATTAGATAAATTATATTTAAAGAAATCTAGTTGGGGGTATTTTAATTTCATGAAATTGCATTAAAATAATTTTAATTAATTTTAAATATATCCCATGACCACCAAAATATTTTTCTTAAATCACATACACCTAAACATAAATCCTATAATTTTTTCATAATATTTGGGTCTTTTGGCCATAATAATGATTCACATATATTAATTTAGGGATTTTGAATATCTCGATGAGTTTTGTATGCTTGTCACTTACTAACCTGGTCTGTCCGGAGATGTGGTGAGGTTAGACATCCCAATGTGGGGAAATTTATATAAATATAAATATATATATATATATATAACTATATATATATATATACATATATGTAATATATTTTAATATACAATAAAAATATAATATTATAATATATATTTAATATATGTACATATGATCCACCCCAACCAATGGAGTGGAATAATAATCAAAGAGGGTTTTCTACCAGTCCCATTAAAAAGGGATGTGGATAATCTTTTGTTTTTTAAACTATAAAATTTCATTTACTTTTACCTCATAAAATTATGAGAAAAGAAAAAAATGGAAAACATATATCCCTAAATCCTTCTATAAATGCATGAATATACCTTCATCTATGCATGGAAGACAATAGAACAAATATATATCATAGATTCAAATATATATGATAATTTATTTTAGAAATCCAAAAAAATCATTATAATTTTATGAGTCATAACTTGTTCATATGAACTAGGATTGATGAACCATCAAATATGTTTGGACTATATTAAAAAACTCATTATGAATATTTAAAAATGTAATTAAAATAGAAAAGTTTTTTTCAAAAATAATTTCATGTTCCCTCTAATGGAAACTGATGAAACACAAGGCACTGTATATGTGTGAAAAAATTTCAATTTAATAATTTGGGATTGGATACATGTTAATAACATATAATCCAAAATACGACATACCTATATTTCTTAAAGGATCACATGAAATTGAATTTATGCATGAATAATAAAATCCATCTAAACTATCAATGGTGCATTAATAGTTTCAAATAATTATATTGAATAACATATAGTCATCCTTTCATTGATAAAATGTGTCTTGAGATGCATCCTATAGATTATCTAAACATACATCATAGCCCAGGGATTATATTTCTATTACTCTCAGGTGTTATTGTAAGAAATTTAATAGTTTCATGATGTCAATTCAATCACATAATGAATGTGAACTATATTGAGAAAGAATGATCGATTTATCATTGTTCTTCAATCGGACTATCCACCCCAATTTAAAATATTTTGTAAAGAAACTAAGAGAATTATTAAATAAAGGATGTATAATGTATTGGTTCCTAAGGGAATCTTCACATACATTGTTAACACACCCATTAGAAATTGATAATAAGCAAGAAATAATCATACTGGGATTATCTTTTTTATATATCAATGCAATGTAATATTAAATTATATTAACATTGTACAGTATTTAAGTCATTATATCCCAATTGGTGAGACTTCTACACCAATTAAAAAGGTAGAAAATGGATCCGAGGGTGAATACATTATTTTGATGGGTGTTGATGATGACTGAGGACTCTAATTCAATAGTTTCTAACATGATTTTTTGGGAAGGATATATTTTGCGACCATTATGACGTTCCCTATACTCTGAAGAAATTGAAACACCATAGCCAAAAAATAGAAAAAATTAACAACCACAAAGCTAGTGGGATCACAAACAACCCATCCTCCACAATTAAGGAAAAGACATATGGAACCATTAGTATTGAGCTTGAACCCATGAGATGTATCTTTCCATATAACCAAGATGTCTTATCTCTGCCTCCATTGGGTAGAAATCATGATATTACTCATAGAAAACAACTTCCAAATGGGTTGGTCACCTCCCTTTTTTAAATAGAGAACACAATTGCACATCGAGCCATATGGACCATATCTGAATGGAATGGTGCGAATATGAAATGTCTTCAAAGAGATCCATATTATTGGAGGTCAAAATATTCCATAATCCAGTTGAACATAATTCTATTATAATCCAACCTCATAAAAGAGTAATTAAAAATTCCCTGAAACCAATCCAAGAGAAAATAAAGTACAATGGTTAGTTAAAATTCAATCCCCAATTTATACCTAATCCCACTCCATAGTGCATTAGATCCCCCCAACACACAAAGAAGCCAAATATTTTATTTTTAGAATTCATGTTGAAAAATAATTTTTATGCTATAAAACATACTCTTCTCCTAATATAATAATATATTAAAATAACATGGTTTCAAATATGGAGGACCGAAAAATCATATTTAACTCATATTGGTTCACAACAGGTAATTTCATCAAACTCACCCAACAAGATATTGGAGAAATAATAAATATATATGATTTGGATTATAATAATCCAAATATATATTCATTGTAAGTAATCTATCATCATTGAACAAAAACATGATGATTTTAAAGATGAAATTTTATATATAATCTAGGGTGGTATGACTGATATTCACTTGGGTAATATTATAATAAATTATTATTTATAGGGTAGGATGATAGGAAAAAATGACAGTCATGCCAAAAAAGATATGTATCCATTAATATACCTCTCTTTGATAAATGATCTAACATGAATTAATCTAAATATTTGAAAAGAGACCACACAACATCTGCTATAATTGAAAAATAGCCCCTTTTTTATACTCAAAGTCCTCCTTGTACTTAAAAAATGAATTTTTCCCATACAGAACTCTCTTTATGACCTTCAATGAAATTGTTTCCTCAAGGTAGAAAATAATACCCCCTAAAATACATATATTGATGTCTCCTACCTCTATCAGCATGGCCAATTTGGCCCATAAATCCTAATGATACCTTCACTCAATTTTATAACACCAAATTAAACATTTGATATATTTTTTAGTTTTATTCACTATAATAGAAGGCGTCCTAAGAGCGGAAAACACATGCATGTGAAAAAAATACAATAAACTATTCCCCAATGAGAATGGATCCCCAAAGTATACGAAATTGGTCATCAAATTATTAATACAGGTAGAAATTCTATAAACAATGACCTCATTATGATGATTCTGTTACCCATTGTAGATTTTGGGGCCCTTACATATTCTAAAAGAAAGTATCATGTACTTCTACATAAGAGGTACACAATATTCTTGCTCTATAATTCTTATTAGCAACTAGATATGGATGAACTAGTTTTTCCACGGTTAATCCACTAGCTAGTCAACTTATAGTACTTATCCCAGATTATTTTGAGGCCACAATGAGAATGAATTCCCCCACTGTTAAATAAAAAAATCCATATCAAAATATGTTGAGGTAGATTCCATTAATAAGACCCTTAGACCATTATGGAATAATATAACCTCTAAGAATTTCACTGTTAAGGAATATATTTAGTGAGTCTTTGACCAATATAAAAACACTATTGAAAAGGGGGTCACGCTGTATTAACCCACTCATAGATTTGAATAATAAAAAATTATTACCTATAAACATGACAAAACATAATGGGAAAATAAATAACATAAAAATTTGAGGAATCATTCAAGCACAAATCCACATGCATCACATGAAATATGATAATGAATTTCAAGTAAATCATTTCACCTAATTTTTCTGTGGCCATTATCAGGATTTTATCCAAGATTCATTCTATAGATGTCCCATATAATTTTATTGGATAAATATGTGGCCACCTATGTTTCTATAACTTTATCAATTCCATTATACTTCATAAAAACCCAATCATGATGATGGATAGAGAGCTCCTTATTTATCACACTATATTCTATTTTTTAGGGAAATTTACACATACTAATCAGTGTGTACTGTTTGATTGAGTTAGATTCCCTATCCATGGGAATAAGGATCAACGTACATACACATTCCTCCCACAGAAAGCCTCACAATTAAAAAAAATCATGGATAACTACCATAAGATCACATTTAAATAGATCATATGAGGAAGCATAGAATGCACTTTAAAAATATTTAATCCCAACAAGAACTCTAACTGTAGAAAGATACAATCTCCACCCCAATAACTCTCTCATCTTGGATTCCCTCAAGACTATTAGGAAATTGAGTTTTTGTAACACCCCATGGTTTTAACAATTTAACCATATTATTAATTTTTATGAATATGTTATACCTATGGGTGAATATTGTAAATGTTTGGAAAACATTTGGAGTGTTTTGGGGGATTTTATATATTTAATATTTTGGTTCATGTTTTTGTAATACGATGAATCACCTTTATGAAAAAGTATATATGAATTTAGGGGTAAAAGGAAAGGTGCATATGTATTGAACAGTTTGAAAAAACCAAGTGGAAGATTTGGTTAAACAGTGCATCTTGAGATAGTGGGATTGGGAATTAATGGATCATATAGTGTGATCCAACAGTTTGAGGTTCATCCATGAGGTAGTGTCTATAACAAGATTAGCGTACAATTTCATAGAAGTGTGATGAACCAGGCATAGTTGGAATACATGATCCTAAAAAATGTATGTTGGTTATTTTTGGGTTTTAATGCCATGTTTTTTCACCAAAATATCCCTAAATCCTTATTTTTCCTCTCAAAGGTTATAGATCCATCCAAATATTTATAAGTGATTTGTAGGCGTTTCATGGTGTGTTTAAGAACAATTATTATAGTTGGTGTTTTAGATTGGTTTTTTTGAAGTTTTAGTTAGATGTAGTTTTACCTCTATCAAATTTTGACTGATCTATGTATATATTGCATATATAAATGATATTTGATACAAAATATGATTATATTCTGCCTTTTTGTTGATATAGTATGAGATCTATAATGGGTTTTGGGATTAAACCCAATTTCATCGGGGTTTGATTATCATTCGTCAATTTCATCATAAAACCTAAGTTATGTGGCCTCACTCTCTACACTTATATTAATAACATGAAGGATTTATTTGTAATTGGTGGGTTTGTGTGATATTTATTTTGAAATCATTGTGGATTAATTTGTATAATCCATATTTCATTATGGTTTATGGAATGGTTTAAATTTATTGTCTTAGTAGAAGGTGAAATTGGATTTATGAATTAAAAAAAGTGTTTCAAAAATGGTTATTTAATTTTTAAAAATGAAAATGCTTTTTTAGTATAATTGCGGTTTTATCGAAATGGATTCTTAAAAAAAGGTATTCAATAAAAGTTTCATTTCATTGAATTGGGTTGTTTTTGGGGTTTTTAATAAAATGTTGATTTTATTGAAATGGATTGTTTTATAGTTTTCAATAATGGTGTTTTATTGACATGGTTATTTTTTTGTAAAAATTGATTTGAATGTGGTTATATTACATTTTTAATCATTGATGGTAAAAGGGTTGGATATGAATGTTACACTATTAAAAATATAGCGAGTTTTGATGTGAAAGTTCTACCATCATTGGTTTGGAAATGATGTTTCCATGGTCAAAGTTAACACCATGCTTGTGTGGATATGTGTGTGCAGTGGTGATATATAATGAGTTATATAAAAAGATAAACATGTAATTTTCCAATGACTTGTTTGGGTGATTTCCTTAGTTATTGATTTATTTGATAAATCATATCATTGTGTAAATTATTTTACCTTAAAATAGACGGTGTTTGTTAAACTATATTGTATATTTTTATATGTATTTTTATTTAAATGTGATAATGTTTTCATTCATATAGGATTGAGTAGGGAATTCATTTGGGGAAAACCTTCTGAGTTTTTGTACACACCCATGCTTTGGAACATCAGTGCTTTTGCAGATGTTGTTTACCAGAACACTTATAATGTCAATTATTTTCACTCCCTTCATAGTGCTTCATGATTATAGAGAATAATGTTAGAATTGTATTTGGAGATATTTCGTTGGATTGATTGAGTTTTTTCAGTTTTTCTTTCACTGGGTACTTTGATATTTTTTTCATCAACCGTGGTACTTGATTTTAAATTGACATTTTTGGAAATGAAATTTTGAGTTGTCTTTCATTAATATCATACATCATGTAATGGTTTATTCAGTCATGTTTTCTTTGGTTGGTTGTTTTATTTTAAATTTATAAATCCTTCCCCAACTTTTAATGAATCCCTTGACATTTATTCCCAAATATTGGTGGCCAGAGGATATAGTATAAGGCCGTGTAATTTTATTCCTTCCTTCTAAATCCAATTAAAATAAGTCAGATGCCACAATTTGAATTAAATTGTACCTTATTAATTTGTTGTGGAATGCCTTTGACTTGGTATTGGTTTTCGATCTTGGATTTGGACATTTTTGTGTGTGTTTTCCTTGATTTCATATGAAAGAAAATACTATGATTTCTAAGTCATGAAATTTAGAAAATAAAATGATATAGGCATCCTTTTATTTTGAACAAAAAGTTACCAACTGATGGGTGAATAAGTGCTTCAAAGACACTTATAGGCTTTGGATTCTCATTTTCATGTTTTTATCCAATGCTATAATCATGAAATTCATTGATATAATGACTTTCCACTATGATTTAAAAGATCTTTTTGAGTAATGATAAATGATTTTGTGCCAAAGTGTTAATATTTTAAAATAAATACTGTTGTTTTCAAATGTGAAATATTTCAAAAGGGGATGATCATTGTTTAATAAAAATGTATTTATTTTAAAAAAGATAGTGAAATTTTAAAATTGTATAAATGTGGAAAATTATGATTTTTAGAATGTAATTTTGTGATAGAATATTGTGGTAGTATTTGAAAATTGTTAAACATCTATTTATATAGAGTGAGACTTATGAATTTTTCATGAATCTAAAAAATGGATCCCATTATTATTCATAGAAACTTACATGAATAGGATTCTTAAAACATCATTGTACATGACCCACATGTGAACCAAAAAACGATTCAAAGTATTTTCCAATCATTTCAGGCTATGGATAATAGGAATAGAATGGATGATCAAAAGAAAGTGGTCCATTCCTCAAAATTCTTGAAACTGAGTCCACCAATATTTTAGGGTGTTTCTAACCAGAAATGGAAGAGGTGTGACTGAATAGGATGAATCGTATCTTCAATTTCACTGGCACACCAGTAGAGTTGAAATTCATGCTGGTGTCTTACATGTTTTATGACCTTGCATCATAGTGGTATGATTTAGCTATTCAAGATATATTAGACCCCAACCTAGTGAGGAAGTATTCTTAGGAATTGTTAAACAAAAAACTCTACCATTACATGTGTAGATGTAAAATAAAGATGCAATTATTCAGATCAAAGTAGGAAAATTTCCCTATCATGGAATATGCAGCTAAATTCTTGAATTTATTGTGTTTTTCAGCTGAGATTTATGATAATGAATTTTTAACGGCAAGAATTATTGATTTGTGACTGACAAAAAATATTATCTAAAAGATTATTATGCACTATACTATGGATTACACAGGTATAACCAATATTGAAAAGGTAGATGAAACAAATATCATAAGAGCTTTGGGAGGAGGAAGTATGTTGATACCTATGGGAAATGTTGGGAACATTAATTATAAGAGAATGTAGAAAAGGGATACATATTTCTAAGGTGGGAGTAGGACTCAAAATTCAAGGGCTGGATAAGTAAACTCTCCTCTAAATCCTAGGTAAAACCACAATGTTTCTATTGTGGTTATTTGACACACATGAAGGAGGAGTGTAGAAAAAACCTAGAGGATGCCACAATTGAAATCATATGGTGAATCATCAGTCTAATTGTCACAGTACTCTGAAGTCGGGTGTCGAGGAAACTTATCAGGTGTAACAGGCATCATATGCTTCAATTGGATAAGTGAAGAAGAATCAGTCTCATCAGAATATCAATGTTATCCATGGTTATTATTGTCACAAAATTACTCCTTAGTATGGGAAATTGAAATAGTATAATAGAGAAAAAAGTGCATTAAAAAATAAATTATATGGAGCTAAACATGTTATTGTGCATGATCTGTCTTGACAATCTATAGTGACCAGTGTGGTTCTTTTTAATTCCACCCTTTTGAAAAAAATTTGTGAAACAAGTGCATCCAATGCATTTATTTATTCTAATGATGTTTATTTTACATGTTTGAATGTTTTGAATATTCCTTTGGTGATAAATAATCAAAATCCCAGTCAACAAAGATAGTTTTGTGCCTTTTTGTGAAGATCATGTCTTATAATCATTTATGGATCTGATATGTCATGGATTTTCCTAATTCTTGAGATGGATTCCTTAGATAATGTCTTTAGTATGGATTGGTTGACATGTTTTGATGGTTATTTCCACTGTCATATAATGATAGTCTGTTTTATGACTAAATATGTCATTGAACAACTGTTTTGAGAAGTTAGAAATGTAAATACATGTGGAACGATGTTGTTGGCACCAATATATAGAGTTATCTCACTCATATTAGAAGAAATTTATTTATCATCGATGGAAGAGATTATAAATAGTGGTTTTCTAGTTATAATTGATCAATTTTTTGGTGTTTTACCCAATAATTTTTCAGGATTTATAAAAAATAGATAACTAGAATTTACAATTGATCAGCTTCTCATGACTTCTTCTTTTACCGTTATAAATAAATTGATAGAACAAAGGGAGTTAATGGAGTTGAAATTAAAGCCGGATGATATTGAAGTAAAAAATGCTTCCTTCATCCTTGAAAGTCTCGTTGGGAAGCACCTGTCTTGTTTGTAAAAAATAATGATTGTAATATAAGGCTAAGTATGGATTATTGAATGCTTAGGAAAGCTATGATAGAGAATTAATATCCAACTCCATGAATTGAGGATCTTTTAGATCATTTTATGGGAGATTAGTGTGCCTCAAAAATATACTTTTGATCAAGATATCACTAATTACGGGTTCGGAAAGTGGAATTCCCAAGACAAATATGAGAAAAAGATATGACCATTATGTAAATTTTGTCTTGAATATTAGTCTTACAAATGCACAGATTTCCATTATAGAATTGATAAATAAAATATTTCAAATAAATTTGGATTCTATATTGGTGGGGTATATGGATGAAAAATTCGTGTATTCATGGACAAGGGTTGAGCATGAGAAACAATTGGAGGGAGTGTCTGGAATCATATGAGATATCAAATTGTATGAAAAACCAAAAATGTGTGATATTTGGTTAAAATAGGCATGTTAACTTGGAAATTGAATTTCATATAGTGTTTTTCCATTGGCCCAAAAAAGATAGGCGAAATTATCTCTTAGAAACAACATATGGATGTCTACGAGATATAGTTCATCATTTGCGTTAGATGTTATTATCGACACATTGTGTATGATTTTTTATAACTATCCCCACATATGAAATATTTGGTAAGTAATAATGTTCTATTTCATTGTATTTAGGAATCCCAGAAGTCTTTTTGTGAAAAAAATTTGGCCTTACATTATCGTCGATGTTATTTTTCGTACAATTTTTTCAAGACTGCATTGTTAATGTGATTCATTAAAATATGGGTTGGTATGTGCTCTAATGAAAGGAGATCATGTTTTTTATGGATCTAGGAATTTTTGATTTATTGGGAATAACTGCAGTACAAATTATTTAAATTTATCTATCATAGTATATGATTTTAAGACTTGTTATCATTATCTTGTCAAGGAGAAATTTAGTATGTTCAATAATCAGAAGAGTTCTAAGAATATTTTCTCAGAATAGGATTTGAGCTGGAGACAAAGAACATGTATAGAGTATCTCTAAATGATTAACATTCACATGATTTACACACCAGTAATGGGAAATTAGGTATAAGATGTATTAATCATGAATTCATATGCTGAGTTGGAAAAGGATGCTTCATATCAGTGGTAGTTGATGTTAGTGATTGCAGAAATGAAAATGGAATGTCAATACTGAGGGAATATTGAAGTTTTCATTCTAGTTTCTTTGATTCAAGGTTACGTGAAGATGGTTAAATAGGTAATGAAATATAATTCCTAATGTATGGTGATTTGGTCAAATCTCAATGTTTGGGAGACCATTGAGGGATTGATTTTAAATAGATGTTTAGTTTTATAGTTCAGAAATCGGGTTCTCATACCTATAGATTGTTAGAAAAAACATCTTTATGCTTAGCAACATTTGAGATGGGTTGTTCATCCTGGAATACAAAATATGTATAAGGAATTAAAATTATAGTTTTTGGGAGACCGTATGAAAAAAACGTGGCTATGTTTGTTTAGAGATTCTTAAATTGTATGTAGGTTTTTGAAGAGCATCAGGAACATGTAGGTATGTTGTTGTCATTACCTATCCCTACTTGGAAATGGAAGTAGATATCTATAAATTTGGTAATAGGTATCCCAAGAATGTTTTATAATCATGTGTCAATATGGATAATTTTTGACCAGCTAACCAAGTTACCACACATCATTCCAATTTGTGAATCTCAACAGAAAGTGGAATTTGGAAATATATATATCCGAGAAGTGGTAAAGAGGCATGGAATTCTAATTTTATTATGTCAAACAACGATATGAGGTTTAAAGCTCAATTTTTGAAATCCTTACAGAAATACATTGGTACATAATTGACCATGAGTGTGGTTTATCATCATCAGATAGATGGTAAATCCAAAAGGACCATACAAATGTAGGCAGACATGTTGAAGGCTTGTGTAATAGATATTGGTGTGTCATGGGAAAATCCCATACCATAAGTGGAGTTCTTTTATAATAATTGTTATCAAGAATTGTTAAAAAAGGATATGTTTGATGAATGTTTTGGGAATCCATGTGGTTCTACACATTTTTTGGTAGAAAAAGGTGAGACTTCTCTAGTTGGGACATGAATTTTCTAACAAACAATATATATGATTCATTTGATCAAGAAATAGACGAAGACAACATGAAGTATTTTGAAATCATATCTATAACATAATCAATGTTCATTGTCCTTCACAAAGAATGATCATGTGTTCTTGATAATATCTCCAAGGATTGGACAACATTATTTATGAAATCAATGCAGGTTATTAACTCGATACATATGCCATTTTGTGATACTGTAATGAGTTGGAGAGGTGGCATAATGGTTGGAATTTACACCACAATTCAAGGTGGGGAATAATGTGTTCCATGTATCTCAGTTTAAAAATTATCACCCTGATATAGTCCATGTGATTCATTGGGATCATTTTGAACTAGAGCTTGTTGCTTCATTGGTACATATCCTGGTGTAGATTGTAGATAGTGAAGAGAAAGTCTTTCATGAAAAATGAGATGGTTTACTATTGGATTTTTGTAACATGGTTAGGCTTATGACAAGACTTGTGAACATTATAAATAATTTAATGATTATTTTAAAAAACAATTTAGAGATATTGATGTTTTTTTTACTTTCTAGGGAAGTAAATTTCATTGGTGTTGAGAATGTAGAACTCTTATTTCAAGTATGTAACCCTTTATTTTTTATTTTTTAGTATGTAAAGTTAATGTGTAGTTGTTGGGATCATTTGGATAACTTTTTTATTTTTGGAGGTTTTTTTATAGGTGAATGGTTCGTTCAAATTTTTAGAAAATCATGAAACACCTATAGGAAAATCTATTATACGACTAAGTGGCTGAAGGGTAGGCACACGAGTAGTACACAGTTTTTTCCAATTGTGCCAGAGCCTAAAAGGAAACTTGAAACATGAGACGATGGGATTAGGTACTTTTAGAACAGGGTTTGGAAATTGTGTGTGCTAACCATGTGAGGTTATCATTGATTTAGTGGCTATCACAAGGTTAGTTCATGGTTTTGTTAATTGGTTTACTAATCATGCATTGTTAGAAAACAATATTAAAAAAATAGGATCTATCCTGATTTTTTGTTTTAGCTCCTTTAATTTCTCCCAATATAGAACTAACTTAGGATTATTTTTCTTAAATGTTTTATAATCTCTCCCCATTTATTTATTAGCAATTTTATGGCATTTTTAGGTGTGTTGAAGCACATTTTTTGCAGTAAGTCTTCATTCTTATGTGTTTTGGTGGATTTATCTGGATCTATTTATCCCCTCATCTCAGTTTCTTATATAAATGTATATTGTGGATATATATAATATATTTCATTCTAAACAAGATTATATTCGTCTTTTTTATATGGAAAGGGATTTATGGTGGGTATTTGGAGATTCATTCCAATTGAGTACCATTGATCGGTATCATCGAAAAGATGGAGGTATGTGGATTCACTCCTTGCATCTATATTAAGAACATTATGGTTTGATTTCTAATTGGATATTTTTTGTGAAATTGATTGTGAAATAAATTAACATTTATTGGTCTGAACATTCATTATTGACAATTTATGAAATGGTGAAAATTGTTTGTAATGTTGGTAGGTAAAATAGATCTCATGACAATTAATTAAAGATTTTTAAAATTGATAGTTGGTTTATATGATTGAAAATGGGTATTCAGTAAAACTTTAGTTTTATTGAATTGTTTTTTTTTTTGAAAATTTAGTTCTTAGGTAATGGTTAGATATACAGAATTGTGTCATTGTTGGGGTTTTCATTAAAATTTGGGTTTTAAGGAAATTATTTGTTATTTTATTTTCAATAAAGGTTCAATTTTATTAATATTATTTATTTGGTTAATAAATATTGAATGTAATTTTGTAATATAAAATGGTTAATCGTGTAATGTAATGGGTTTGAATGTGCCTGTTCTATAATTAAAATGGGGAATTTCGGACATGAATGTTCCCCCATCATGGGTTTAGACCTGAAAGATCCACTATCAAAGGATACACCAACATTGTGCTGATAATAGTGTATGGATAAGAAATATAATTGGTTATTCTAAATTATAAATATGAAATTATTGAATGACTTGTTTGGGTTATTTCATTAATTTTGGCATTAGATGGAAAAAATTTTGTGTAAACTATTTTACCTTGAAAAGGCTTATCTTTGTTAAATTTTTTTGAATTTTTCTTATATAAATGGTTTTCTATAAATGGTTTTATATAAATATTATAACATTTTATATGCAGTGGGAATGAGGAGGAAATTCATTCGGGGAATACCTATTATATTTTATTACTCACCCCTAATTTGGAAATTTGGTGCTTTTGTAGTTTCTATTTATAGGGAAACATGTAAATGTAATGATTTTCACTTCACTAGTATAATTTTCTGATTATATAACAATGATTTATATTTTCAGTTTGGAGATATCTAATTTTAGTCTTTTTGTTTTGTTAAATTGTCTTAATTTATGTTCTTTTATATTTTTTTCTTCCACCGTCATATTTTATTTTTATTGACATTGATATAAATGATATGTTTAGTTGTCTTTTAATTATATCATGCATCATGTAGTGGTTTATTTAGTTATAGAATTATTGGATGGTTCTTTTATTTACAATGTGAAAATCATTCCCAATTTTTTAATGAGTACCTTGGTATTTATTTCTAGAATTTGGAACATTGGGGATGCCTCTTAAAGACTAGTAATATTTCTATAACCCTCTTAAGATCGGGAGAATAGGATGATTTCTATTGTTGGTCACCACATTTCAGATAGAGTAAAACATAGTATCCCGCATAGAGTGAATTCCTCTAATATATACAGATTTTAACAATGAATTGGGAACATAAAGTGATTTTCAACCACTTCACCCAATTATTCATGATATGTGTTTTAAGAAACATTCTCCTTGTAAATGATCATAAATCCCCCCAAATATTCACATTTAAAAATGAATAAAATATGCATTACTTATACCACCGTTTTTATAAAAAATACCCCTATATTTTTTATGGGTAATATGCTCCCTCTCACGATGATTATCCACTATTTTTTTCTTCAGAGATAATCATTGAACATGTCATCATTCAAGCTTTCTTCCAATAATATTTTTGATTTATAAACACCCTTCTTAATAAGATATATCTCTTTATAATGCTTGGGACATTAGGAGTTCCACACATACAGATCCTTATTTTGATGTCTTTGAATATCATTTAAACAAAGCCATTATATTTTTTTCTTGGGCTCACACCATGAATATTGAACCACTGAATGGTAACCCCAATTAGGTATCCATTATATGGAAAAGAGGTAACCTCCATATTTATCATTACGATAATCATTATTCTCTAGGATGGGAGAGTGTTCACAAATATAATTGGCTATGTGTGTTACAATTTCATTAGGAAATAACAAAATATCTATATGTTTGGAAATAAAATGATCAAATTGAATCAATAAATGAAAAAACATTATTAATTATTGAACCATGTATATTTTTCACCCATATAACCCATACTGAGATGCCCCTATTAGGATGAAAGGAATAAAAATTATGCCTATCAATTTCAAGAAAGTCTCCTCAAACCTTCAATTCTTGTCCAATAAGATTCCTTGATAATTTTACAAACCATTACCATATTATGTTCATTAGAAAAATTATATTTTTTTCATTTTCACATTTTTGTATAATTTTTTTAATTTATTGGGATATATTTTCAGTCAAAATTTTTCTAAACAGTAATAACATATTATATTTTCTTTGTGACCAATCACACTCATATGTTTACGAGTCCCTGCATATGGGGACACCATCACCCTAAATAGATATTAATCCAAATATGTGAACAACATTGATACATTTGTTGTCTGAACCTCTAGGAAATTATATCAATATTAGTGACTCTAAATCACCAACCAATTGCAGATTTTGGTAACTCATAATGAACCCAATAGAGATACAGAAGGTCATGGATATGCATACATCCTTTGATATTTCATTTTTAATATATTCTCTTTGGCTCAACATATTACAAATGAAGGATAGACACATTTTTTATCATCCTTTTGATTATTTATTTATTGATATACCTTAATGGTAGGGAATTCAATATTATTATGTGGTCATTCATTTAATGAAGGTACTAGCATCCAAGTCAACTTGGTGCTATTATATATCTCATCCTCAAGTAGGATGTTACCAATTCTATCATGATCATTAAAATAATTGCATACAACAAATGAAACTGCCAATTAATGCTTCATTTGACCTAACTTTAGTTTAATTTTTTCCCTTTCATCAATTTATGGGATTAAATTATACAAATTGATAATGATATCTATTAAGCACAAACATAAAAATTATCTATGATAAGTAAAACCAATGAAACACAAAACATGTAGTGTTCCTATTGGAGGGTCATCTCTCATTATCTCATTTACTTAATATCACCATGGGTGCACATCATGAGAATAAGTAAGAATTAACATGAACACCCATAACCTAATATCCATAAATCATCTTTTTCCTATTAGTATGTAGTATCTAGTCAATTTAACATTTATTTATTATTAATTTTATTTTATATGAAGGATTTATTTATAGATTAAAACTATTATAATAAGTTCATATGACCCATAATTTAAAGAAAATATCATCTAAAATGTGGATTTTGAATTTCACATAATAGTATTGGATGAAAATAAACATATACATATATGTCAAACTATTTACATCTAATGGTAATCAATGAATATAAAGTAGATAGGACTAGGTCACACACTCACAACACTAATAATCATAAATGATCCATATGTAAGAATCAAAAGTGCCTTTTCATGATATATATGAACTCAAGGTAAGTTACATCAAGTAGATATTTTAAATGATGAGTACAAGACTCTTGTGTAAAAAATATGAACAAAGAAAAAATTAAATTAAATTTTATTGTGAATTAAACTCCCTTGAGATCCTCAGGCTATAATTATGTGATTAACATCATAGAAGATGACGTTATTACATTCTTCCAAGGATAAAATAAAAAATAAATGTTTTAATATTTTCACTATGCACCTAGTAGAAAAATATATCTCTGTATATACACCCTAAAAAAACATGTTTGTTACAAATATGAAGACTATATAAATTAAGTGAAATTTAGATGGGTAACCATTTCCTTTAATAAATATATCCATGAATGAAATTTATCCTCGTATAAAATTATAAAACTTCATATTAATCAATTATGAATTTTTTTCAAACTTTTATCTTTTATAATATGAAATTATAAAAATTTAGTATACTTATATTAGTAATTTATTGATTATTTTCCTCATAATATGTGAGTAATTATTATTATTTACTACATGTAAAAAAATATCAATATTGATCCTCATTCATTGATAATATGTTAATTAATAATAAATTAGAAATGTTACTTTAATCATTATGTTGAAATTATTTATATGTTCCCATGTTAATTTTATTTATGTTATGATTATGGTTTGTGAGAATATAATACATGACAATTTTTTTTGTATATTTTCCAATATGATGAGTAAAATTATAATGACCAGTAATTTTTTACCAGTAAAAAAACATATATTAATCTAAATTTAGTTTTCATATAATATATTACTAATAAAAACTTTTTGAAACTCATTGATGAAGAAAATGATGTGGTGGGTAGTGTATCATCTATATTTGTGGATGAACTGGCCCAAAAAATAAATTATATGATAATGAATGAGTGAATGTATAAAGTGATATTATGGTAATATATTTTTTGTAAAAAATAATAAATTAATTATAATAATATTATTAATTAATTGTATTTATAACCATTTATGGTTATTAATTTAAGTAAATGGCCAAAACTAGGTACTAATTTTGTTTAATTCACTCATTCTAAAAATTTATTCAATTATAATGATAGATTTATGCCTCTTACATTGAACCATATGTGAATATGGCAGAATAAGACTTTATGAAAGGCATTTTGGATATGAATAAAACAGATAAAAGAAGTAAAGTTTTGGTTTTAAGTGTCAAATGTATTATTGATTTTATAGGTGAGTTTGAGTGGAATATCAGAAAATACCCTTTCTATAATGTGTAATAAATATATTCTTACCTAGAATTTTTATATTGAGTAAACATGTTATAGATTTTAGTCTATAATAACCTTATTCGAAAACATTATTTATAAATCTATAAAAATATTTTTTTTGAATTTTCCCATTAATATAAACATGGTTACCCAATTTTTCCATTACAATAGGTATGTAATTTTTACCTTTTTAAATTATTTTATTATCTAAAAATTAAATTAATTATATTATTATTTCAAAAAACAAGACTAAAATAATAAAATTCATTTTATAAAAATAGATTTCTATACATTAACAAAAATAATTTTAAAATTGAAATAAAAAACCCATATAATAATTTTTATAGAACTATACATGATGAATATATTAAACTTTATTCTTATTCTTTAATAATAAATAATATTTTTATTAATTTTACTATATCATTTATATATTAAATACATTTCATTAATGATTTAGTCAAAATGGTGTATGTTTATTTGTAAAAAAATAATATATTTAAACAATGTTTTAAAGGATTAAATTTTTCACTAACCATGAATGATTAAATTAATATAACTTATAATGGATATATTATTTATTAAATTATATTTACCTATTTTACTATTCAAATATTGAATTTTTTCCATATAATTTATAAAAATGATTCTTTTAGTGTAGTATATTTAGTATCAGTATATTGTATGTAACAAAAACTAATTCTTTAAAATATAAAACATTTTCAAAAGAGAATTAGAATTTTTATTCAATAATATTTTTTATGTTAATGAAATTTTATTTTTTTAAGCAATATTTACTTTTAACTATTAAATTCTAAATGTACAAATTGGATACATGTATACAAAACTACCCCATATTCAATGAACATATATACAACAAGCATATATGCTTGTTTTATATATCTAACAATTTTATATTCATTAGTTCAATATATGAAAGTCATAATTCCTTCTTATAATTGATAAAAAGTTATCCACAAATATTCATTTATTTTATCAGTTTGGTTACATCCACAAATTTTGATTTTATTTTTCACATTTCACCTTCTTCAAATAGTTATAATTGGTGGTATAATATTTATTGAAAACCATGAGGATGAATATTAAAATTAAAATTTTATTTTTATTATTTATGGTTTATTAATATTTTAATTTTCAAAAAATATCATTTTTAATTCTAATAACTTTTTATTATTTTTTTTGTGGTGGAATAATTTAAATTTAAAAAATAATATCATGGTTAATTTTAGTTCGGGTCACATGTGAATCCTGCTACCATCTTGTTAATGGAATATGAATATATGGGTAGTGACACAACAAATATATATTTAATTAATTTTAAATAATATTTTAATTTATTTTGAGCCAAATTTTATTTTAGTTTTGGAGCATGAGGTTAATTTTTTGGAAAAAAATTGTATTTAGAGGGGGATATTGATGGAATATTTCAAGAAGATACCAGGAGGTAATTGATATACAGTTCCAGATACCTATTGGAGGTTGAGTTGGTGTATAATATCAAGGATTTCATTAGGTACCAACTAGTTGGTGTCTTGGATACCAGTATCATGATATTTTTTTTAATAGGGTAATTTTTTTAATTTAATAGTCTAGGAATTATCTCAAAAAATACAACGATCTTTTATGATTAGAGATAAATTGAACAATATACTATTATTTAATCACTTTAGTCATCTCTAAAACATATAAGATTTATTTCACCTCTATTAAATCTTAGAGTCATGATCTATTGATGAAGTTAGCTCTTTATTGGTAAATTCATAAAAAATTAATATTTTTGTGCAATGATTGTGAGATTTGGTCACCTTAATTTTCTAATTTCACTTATTCAATTCTTGTTCTATTTTTTATAGTTTATCATGCTTTTAAAGATATTTTATCATTAGTTCCAAGTATTTATGTTATTTATTCTATAAGGTTGGTGACTAATTTCTTGTTTTGTTGTTTGAACTTGATAACATGAAGGATTTATGGAATATTTTTTGATTTAACAATTTCATATGGGTTTTTTGAATGGAATATTATCTTAACGTATATGGATTAAATTTAAATTAGTTTTTGATTAACAATTTGATTCATTAATGTTTTTATGTGTTGTAATATTTGGATTTTTTTTAAAATAGATAAATTAATTAGGATTTTCACAATATAATATATGGATTTTTCTCATTGTTATTGGATTAATTTATGATTGTAACATAAGAGGTTTAATTTATATTTTTTTCATAAAATTTAACCTTTTGTGTGTATCACTACTATAAAAATTCATATTGTTTTTATATAAACAAATTATGTTTTTGTGAAATATTTTATTGGGGGTTTCTATGGTGAATTAAAGTTATCAAAATTTAATTATATTTAATATGTGGAAAAGAAATTTTATTATGGTAAAATTTTTAGTTAATATTATTTAAATATTTAGTTTTTTAATTTGTTAAAAACTCAAATTTTTTATTGTTAAATGAGCTATAAAATATATAATTTGATAATGAAATTATGTTCTATAATATTGGTGTTTTCATTTATTTTTTGAAATGAATCGAGTGATTCATATGGAATAACATGGGGCGTTATATTGATGTTTTAATCTAAAAATGGATTCATGTTGTGATGTTTTTAACTTATTAATTATCATTATTAGATGTTACATGATGTTTTTCAATTATAGGGATATTTAAGATATGATTAGACCTGATATATTTATTTAAGAACAACATGTTTTTCTTGGACTCGAGTTTTGCATGAATTATTATGTAATTCCATGTGTGTGGAATATATGTTTTTGGGATTCCATGGTCAAAAATATGAAATTATAATTATCCATGGTCTTGGCTACCATGTTGTACGTTTATTAGTTTTGGAAAAAGAAGGTATGAGTTTTATTTTGTGATTTGATATGCATCTAACAAATTATTTAGTCTATTAAAGATATATTGACAAATCAATTAATGATATAAATATATTTTATTGCATTACATTATATGGGATGTTAATGATCATTATGATTTTTACTACAGATTATATTCCTATGCCATGTACAAACACTCCTTGTGTTGGTAGGAAATTTATTTAGTTTTTTGGAAATGTCAAGAGGCATTAGTAAATATTAGGTGATCTATGGAGTCATCTAGTGTATAAGTTTTTAAGAGTTATATTAATAGAAATGGGGTTTGAAACAAAATTTATCCAAATATATATCCCAATCATGAATAGAATTTATTTTAAAACATTCCCATTGGGCTACAGAGTGAAACAATACTTTTTCTTAAAGAAAATTATAAGGATAGAAAATTATTATACTTTCTCACCTGAAGAGGACATGATGTAATGAAATATATTTCTATTAGTATTTTTAAATCTTAAATTCATATTAAATATATGTATATTTTCATTATTTTATAAAAAATGATTTTATATATTGTGTTACCGTTAATTATCATTCATAAAATATAGTAACTATATTTAATTATAAGATTTCATAAAATTGATACAAAAGTTATCCATACAGTCTTTAACAACATTATATTAGATAATTTATATTTTTTAAAATTAAAAATTGACCTGCCCTCTAGAAATATGAAACCAAAAAAACATTAGATTGAAAAAAAACAAAACAAAACCTAATACAGATAAACAAGATGAGGTCATATAATAAGCCCCATCTAATACACATTATATTTAAAAAAATTAATATATATATATATACATATCACATAATGAAATAAATAGTTCCAGTGTCTTTGTGAAATAGGTTATATCGTTAAACATATCCAAACAAAATGTATAATATTTTATTTCTATCCTTATAACATTCTTCTAAATCCCACCAACCTTATATCATTATGTGGGATATCTATGTGACATATATAAAAGAGAAAGTGAGACATAAATCCCAACAATAGGGTAAAACTCAATAAACACATGGAGATATATCGTGATAGTAAAAGGTATAACATTAGATCAATAAGGGATGTATCAAAATCAATAAAAAAACATGAAATACAAGTAAAAATATCAAATAATTATGGTAAACAGTGTAATAAAAAAATGAAGAACAAGAATAATTCATGTCTTTATAAACGAAATAAATGGATGACCATCATGATATCATAATATTATGGACAATACAAACCACATCCCTCTAATGTATAATATTTTAGATATGGTTAACTGTAACTCCTAGAGAAAAAAGGATCTCATGATATATAAAAAATTAAATAATTTCCAAGGGGAATATATAATTATGGTTCCACCAATAATATCATAATATTTTTACCCTTATAGAAAAATAGTTATATAATAATCAAAAACATGAAATTAACCTTTGATAATGAAATGGTCTATATAATGATTTCAAATGGCGTAGCCAAATGGTAATTCACATGGATTCACAAAATAAGAATAGAATATATCATATTGGATGATTAAAAAATTTGAATAAAAATATAATAAAATTTATTATTCTATAAAGGAAATAGTAATTGACACAAAAAAATATTTGAAGAATTTAGAAAATTATAATGGAACTAGAAATTTTTTAAATGAATCTTGTTTCTGTTTTAATTGATGAAACAATAGAAAGAGAAACATAATAAAATTAAAATACCATTTAAATGTTAGAAATTAAAAAATATATGACATGAATTAATTAAATGAGTATTTATAAATTTGCTGGGATATAGATAAATGTTGATAGAGAAAAAAATTAATTAATTGAAAATGATTTGATGGTATCGTAACCTTAGGTACAAAATATCATTGGATATATCGCTATCATAAAAAATAGTCATTTATAATTTATTAATTTCCTTATTTAGAACCCTTTTCATATTTATTTCATCTCATAGAATCCATCTTTACTATTTATTAATTCATTGATTACTTTTATTTTAGTCACGTCGATCATTAGGAGGTTATTTCATTCATTGATCAGTAATCACTTTGATGTAGCAATTACTATTAAAGGAAACCCCCCAATGGTTCCATAATATACAAAATTGACATATTTTATGATTCACAACATTATATAAGGGATATGTTGAAGTATATTAGAACACAATTACAAATATGTAAAATTTTCCTCACAAAGAATGATTTTTGTTTGTAAAACATAAATTTGAATTTTTGACATTTAATCTCAATAAAACAATTCCTATTATACAGTTATATAAATTTATATATGATATTATTTTTATATTATATTATATTAACTCGTGTAATTTATTTTTATGAATTCACCACAAATAAATATGGGAAAAAATGAAACAGCCAAGTTCACCTCAGGAAAATAAAACTACCATGGGTGAAATGATTATTTTAAAATTTTTAAAAAAATATAAAAACTATAAATTATTTGATTCAGAGAAAAAAACATAAATTATATAAAAATTTATATTTTAAAATTATTTTTATTGATTACTCATATTATATAATGTGTGAAAATATAATTGAAAAGATAACATGTGTTTTGAATCACTTACCTCACACCAAGACTCAATTACGTTGGATTGATCTATAGTCACTTGTATGAGGGTATTTTCATTACTTTATTGCTTTTATGATGTGTCTACAAGTGTTTAGATATGAATATATAAAATGTATTCGTTAAAAAAATCAATTCGGATGTTTCGATAAAGTGAATGATGAGATAATCTTATATAGGCATGAGAGGTTTATTTTACAATAATATATTGAGAACAATAGTATTTAGGACAAAGAATATGTATATGGTTTATTTTTGTGACCATTATTAGTGTATCATGTAAAAATAGACGTTTTCATGAAATTTTAGTGCACCTAGGAAATAAATCATATTTTAAATTGTTTATACCATCTAAATAATAAAAAATGATTTTATTGAAATAAAATATAATTTTTTTAAAAAAAATATGATTTTTGGTTTGGAAATAATGGTTTTTATTTTAAAATATATTATTTTACACATTATATATTTTTTAATAAATTAAAAATTTTGATAAAAATATTACATATTATTTACATCATGATGATTTAATAAAAATTGTAGTATTCATAAATGTTTTATTTTTATTTATTCATTAAGAATAATCTTTAATATAAAATGTGGAACAAATTTACAGTGAGATAATCTAAATATGATAATTTTAATCATAATATATATTTATAAAAATAATATTAAAAATAATTTTTTCATTTACATAAAATCATATGACATGTGAAAAAACAATTTTTCCTGATTAAATAACATATATGTTTATATTGGTGATTATACTTCTATTTGATATTATTTTTTAATTATTATATATATAATAAAAAATTATGATTTAAAAATGGTTAATTAAATTTTTATTAATTTTTATTATTAAATAGGTTGAACATAATATTTTGTATTTATTAATAAATATTCCTTTAGTACATATTATTTCATAATTTTTTATAGAGTTACAATATTTATACATACCCAATTTCCACATTGATAATATTAATTATTTTAAATTTAAATACCCTAATGAGTTATTAAGAAATTTCAATGGTTAGTTATCACTCCCATAGACCATCTACTATAACCTTTTATTATAATTCTTATAAATACCTATTATATAATTCATTATTAATTAAAAAAAATATTTTTATAGAATTTCATTATATTTTAATTACCAAATTAAAATATTTTTTTTTATTTTTTACTTTTGTATCGTGTTTGTGATAATTATTAGAGACCCCAATGCAGCAGAATTTCAAATTTTATTTATTTTATTTGTATGTATATGTTAACACCATTATACTTTTTAAATTTAATGGTCTAATTTTATAATTTTTATGAAATGATCTCTGTTAATGAAATAATATTTTTTCATCATGTTTTGTATATGAATTAGTATACTCCATACATCATATTATTATTTGGGGATGCAAATCTATCATATTTGGAAATTATGGATCATTAAATTCATCCCCACTATAGAATTTTCATCAATGAAATTTGAACTAACGGTAAAAATTACAATTATATGAGGGTACATTTTTTTCAATATATCATAGGGTTCCCATGTTGTCTGATTATATTTATTATCTATCCATATTATATTAACATGATATATGGGATTTTTTATATAAATTTATTACTACGATATAATATTTTCACAATTTTTTTTATCATAACAGAGATCAATATTCAGTTACATAGATTCATGACTAAGTACACATGAGGCATTTGGTGTTTATATCCAAAATAGGTATACAATGTACTAATTATGTACATTTATGAAGGTTTTATGGAAGTTAAATTTTATATGTCACAATTCAAATATGATCAATATTCTCAATGGGGTTTATGTATATAGGACATAACATTCCCTTTTTCCCAAACCTCATAAATCTCATTCATAGAGAAATTATATTGAATAATTTATACCCAAATTCAACATAAAGGTGCTTCTAATGGTTTTCATCAATGATAATATATCAATTCTATGTGGATATGGTGTGTTGTAAATTTATTGGACATAATTTTTCATTAATTTTACTTTTTTAAGTCTTTGTATACACCATTCCATATCATCACCCCAATATGATATAACTCAAATTTTAATCTAATAAATTTATTTTTACAGATCTATCTAGTTTATTATGAAGAAGATATTATTGTATTATAACTCATATAGAGGGTGTTTTTGAGCTTAAAATCTTATAATTTATATAAAATAATATATAAATTTCCACTATAGAATATGAATGGTCTCTTCAGATTGGTTGTATATACAAGGATGAAATGATGAACTGAAGTATTACTATAAGATCAATTCAATCAAGAGACTCCCCTATAAAATTGAGCTTAATCACATTTCGTTATCATATATCATTGATATTTTAGTTCTATTCAGCCTCAACAAATTATTAATATGTAAGTAATCATTAGATGATCGTGTGATAATTGTTCTCAAATAGATATGAGGTTAGCTCTTTTTAAATGTCGATCCACCACAACACATACTGATTTTTTCCATTATATTTAATAGAAGGAACTATGAAAAATTCTTTAGTGGTGTTCTCTCATTCCCGTGCTCATAAAAATAATAATTTTATTCATCCTCTAGAACTTATATTTTTTTCTTTAACTTTTATGCATTCCCAAATTATTTTTGTATATTAAAAAATAATTTTACATATATCATCCCACTAAGTTATTTCTCATAGTTATTTAAAAATCATAGTGCTTTCATAGTTGATAGAAAATGATCAATAATAACCATCATCTAAAATATCATTTTTAATCTATAGATTTGATGGTACACATGATCATGCCAGAACTTCTTTATCGCAATGCATTCCAAAAATAAACACTGATATTTTTCTCTTACATTTTTATTCCAAATTTTTTATATGTCCATATTAACCCTTTATGCCCCTAAAATAATCTATATGATAAATATTTGATTAATCATCTGAGAAATCAATGATGTAATTCATTATTTAAATATCCCTATGCTCATCCATTGCATAGATAAGAGTATTTGTCACACCCCGACCATAGATAACCTTAATATTTACTCCTTTTTTGGTCCCGGTTTAAAAGTTTCAAATTTTATTTGTGTTGGCGGTTTAGCGCCGGTGCGCGGTAACCGCATCATTAGCGGTGACTGTGCGTTCGGTCCGGGTGACCGTGTGTTCACTCGAAATTTTAAATATTAAAATTTTTATGTTGATATTTTATTATTATTTAATTATTGTTATTATTTTTGAAGTTATTCATGTTGTATGTGTGTCTACATGCGTGTTTATATATGTGTATACATATATGTGTATATATATACATATTTATATGTTTATATGTGCTTATACATAGGTATATACATTTATATGTATATATATATGTGTTTATATATGTTCATATGTAGGTATATATGTCAATATACGTGTATATATATATATTTATATGTGTGTGTGTCTTTATTTTTAAATGAATTTAATATCCTAAATGTTTTGATTAAAAATAATTATTATTAAAATTAACTAAATATTATTATTATTATTATTATTATTAGTATTATGTTGTTATTATATGTTTATATATATATATTTCAACCAAAAACCTAGCTTTCCCTCTCTCTCTCTCTCATGTGTGGCTTCCCCCTCTCCCTCTCCTTCTCCTCTACCCAGACGTGTGCCCCTGCTCTCCTTCAGGCCAACGCCTCACTGGCCCTCCACCTCACTGCACCCCCGTTCAGCTCCCGCTCTTCCCGGCACCCTCTACCGCCCTCCCGACCTCACACGACCACCAGCGCTTGCGGCTCACCGCACTGACCACGCTCCCGAACACCACCCTACTCCGCTCCGGCATCCAGCAGCCCACCTCCCTGCTCCGCTCCGTCGTCCGGCGGCCCGCACCCCTGCTTCGCTCCGCCGCGTCCGACCCCCCTGTCCCGGCGGCGACCTCCTGTCCGGTGGTGACCCCCCCCCCTGTCCGGCAACATCCTACCGGCGGCGACCCCCCTGTCCAGCAGCGACCCCCCTGTCTGGTGACCCATCCGGCGGACCTCCCCCTTCCGACGAGACCCTCCTCCAGCAGCTTCCCCCTCTATCCATCCCACTCCGGCCAACCTGCTTGGGCCCGCCCGCTTCCATCCAGCCCGCCTCAGGCCACACCGCACCCAACCAGCCCTGCTCTCCACACCCCTGTTGCGCTCGCCTCGACTTGTAGGCCTTCCACGGTGTCGAAGTGCCGTCCGGTCAGCCTCCTGCAGCATTATCACGCCGTCTAGCGCCCTCACGACCAGCCACACGTCTTGTTCTTCTTTGGGCGAGCGGTGAGCACCACTGCTGAAAGAGAGAAATTAGGGTTAACCTCATTTCACCTGCTCTGATGTCAAGTTGGTTTTACGTCGTTTTTTCATTAGAGTAATTTTAATTTAGCATTTATCTATTTTTTATTATTTTACTTTTGTTGTGGCCTGTTGGAAAGGTTTTTCCATGATTCTGAGATCATTAGCTTTCACGGGCTGGTGCGCCTATTTGAGGCGTGACACATCATTGTGTCTGGATAGCGAGCAGAGGTGGGTTTCGGCATTGTTTATCTGTTTGTTTTAGTACTTATGTGTTTTTAGTTATTTTTTCTTTTGTGGTAGCCTTTTGGAAAGGTAATTTCGCATTACCGAAATTTGTGACTTGAGTTTTCTTATACGCAAGTGTGATATGTGTCGCGTCATCACAAACAAGCTACAATTCAAGGTAGATCTCCCACTACACTCACCTTTAAATTAAAAAATTTATTTATACCTTGTAATATAATTATTTTTCAGTTAATTTAAAGAAGTATTAGAAAAACTATTACTAGAATGGTGACTTTCTAAAATTGAAAACTGTTTACTTCTTTCATCGCATTGAAAATATCTTTCTTGGAAAAATTTGTGTGGTTTTCTTGTGATATTGTCATACGGGGACATTATGAAATGTGCAAGTTATACTGAACTATGTTTTGAGATGTTTTCATGTGTTTATAAGATGACATGTGTATCAGTCATGGAAAATGGTGTTTTCTTGAAAACGTGGATAGAGGAAATAATGTTGGTCCTTTAAAATGGATTTTTGAATTTTCAGTGGTGGTTTGGTTTTCCTTAAATTGGTTTCTATGTATGTTTTTCTGGTTTATAACATGATGGCGTGTGTCATATCTTTTGAAAAGGCTTTTATATTAAATGGTTTAAATGTAAATGATGTGGCAGCCCGGTTGGCACTTTATTAATTGTGAACTGACAACATATATATATATACAAGTACTTATGGGGAATCTCTATAGGGGGGCATCCCTTCGAGTATTGTTGTGTAGCAGTGTCTGTGTAAGGGGTTGGTAAGTGCGGTGAGGTGAGTCATGAATGCGAGGGCCTCCCACTTATATAGTATTATTAAAACCAAAGTGGGTTCTGTGGTGTCTTTTAGAGGATTGAGTGACGGATGCTAGCTAACCCCGATTAGATGGGTTAGTCTCCCCTTGGTAGGTAGGCATTGTGGGGCGTGCCACTGGTTGGTTATTAGGGTGGACAGTTAGTTATTGACTGTGGAGTACCATGCTGGCAGGAAGTCTAAACCCGAGTACGTCTAGGGGTTTTATAGGGGTGTTTAGGATCACCCATGGTAACTTGGTGTTCCTTTATTGTTTACTTTCAGTTGTTCTTCACAGATTATACTCTTATACTTTGTGAAAATGGTATTAAAATGAATATGTGTTATTCTCTTTGTGTAAAATTTTAAAATGTAACTATTCTTCCTCTTTTAGAATGAATTTGGCACCAATGAAAGGAATTAAACTTTTGAAAAATAATAAGGGTAATGTCTCGTGTTTTGATCTTCAAGTGAAACATTATGAAAGCTTACTTTTATAAATTGTAGTTCAAACATAGAATTTATAGATTCTTTATTTTCTGGATGTTCTTTGGGATTTTTTGTTGGGCTTACCTACTGAGTATTTTTTGTACACACGCCTATATTTTTAAATTTCAGTTGCAGGTTACTTGTGTTCAGGTTTTCCTGGTTTGAGTCGCTCAGTGATAGAGCGATACTGGTTTCTAGTTGGGTGGTGACCGTGAGGTCACGTGGAGGTATGTTTTTCGTGTAGTTTTTTATTTTATTTTTTGTTGTTAGTGTTGTCTGTTTTGTTTAGTTGTTTTCTTTTACAGATCCAAGTTTGTTGGGATAAATCATTCCCAACGATTAAAGCTTGATGTCTGGCACTAGTTTCCATCCCGGGGGGATCGGGAATGCCCCTCAAGACTTGTCATGGACCGGCTCGGGTGACCGGTTCAGGGTCGACACGGGCTGGTTCGTGACAATATTGGATCTATTTTAATACTCATTATATCTTTTGAAAAATGAAATTTGTTATTATAACATCTTACTCATTATTTACTTTTTTTGGGTAGATATGGGTTTTATGAATCACAATCAATTACAAGATCAATTCATCATTATCCGTGCATGTTGAGCTTCTTTTGAGTGCATATATATTATAGACTTCTATGATTTAATTATATTTTATAATTTTATCCATAAATATAGTTACACTAATTCCACATTAGAAAAAGATTCCCAATTCGAATATTGAATATTGTATCATGTATCTTTTCTCTTATTCCTTAATCTACATTATAAAATATGATATAAGTTTTTTTCCCATGAGTACACAACAGAATCATTTCCTTGAGAATTTACTATATATCAGAAATGATTTCCCGTATAGAGGTAGTGTGACTAAAACTATTTTTACATTCTTTTTAATCAAATCCATAAAATAATCTTCACATTTTTCAATCTAGAAAATCATTTACCCTTTTAGAGTTATCATTGTTAGGGGATTTGAAAATCATAGTAAATTAATTAAAAATTTCCTATATAACCCATATAATCCAAGGAAACTAGTAATATTTTTTATTAATTCTTTGGATCTATTAATTGATAACTTTATTCATAGAATTATATATATATATCCCTTTCCAAGTGATAAAATTCATGTTAAAAGGACATTCTCTATCATGAAATCGAATTTAATTTAATTTATATGAAATTTATCATTTAAAAATGTATTTAACCCAACTATCAGATACTATTTATACTCTTCATTTATTTTAGTATATATGAGAATATCATCAATGAAAATAATAAATAGGTTATTGATTTATTATATAATGAATCTTTTAATCATTATTATGATGATTTTTAGAGAATTTTTGAGCCAAATATAATCAATATACACGCATAGTTTCCATATATTATATAGAATAAAATCGTGGGAATATCAATTTTTTCAGAATCAATTGATGAGATATTAATTGATTATCCAACATTGAAAATTTGTGAGCCACACATAGTTGATATAACATGAAATAAATATTCATAAAATGATACATTTTGATCTTTTTGATCTTTTTAGGAACACAATAATAAATACATATATTCATTGACCTATCATTATTCATTGAAAATATAAATGTAGAACCCTGTGGATAATCACTATGATTTATAAGACCCATATATATGTTTTATTGTATTTTATTCTTCACATATTATAGTCCAATGCATGAAATTATGTAATGGATATTTTCATATGGTGTGATATGTATGTATAAGTTCAATAGAGAATTCAAAATCCCAATCAAGAAGAAGACCAAAAAAAACTTTAGTGGTTAAATTATGATATTCCTATATAATATTCATGTATTTAAAGATTATAATTATTTTACCTCTATCATTTGAGAATTATATTCTTTTGCATAAGGATATAATATTCATTCCATATACTTCAATTAATAACTGTTTTATCTATCACTACTTCATTATCACTATCCACCTTGTTAATAATTATAGTATAAGATTTTTTTTCATTTTAATTGGTGAATATGGTCATTTATTATTATCTATAATTGTTTTCTTTGTGTAATTATGGTTATGATGTCATAATTACATTAATTTGTAACATTAGACCGTTTGGTGATGGTTGTGGACCATTTATTTCATCTTTCATAATGATTAGAGTTATTATATCCCTACAATTCTGATATTGATTCCATTTTTTCCACACATGAATGATTTACATTATCCTTTATGGAATTTTCTGGGATGCTTCTTTCCATACATTGAAAACATAGGATGTTGGATTTTTTTCCCTCATTGAGTTCTATTAGTTTAACCCCTAGTTTTACACACATTTTTTATATTATCTCTTATACATAAATTAAATTTATATTCACATATATCCACATATTTTCTAATGAATATTAGATTATTTACTCATTGATACCAAATTCATGAATCCCTATATATTTTTAATGACTTTGTTTTAGGCCACTAGTGATGAAATAAACCTTGTATTCAGGGTCAGAAGTGTGACTTTCAATCATTTTGTGATTTTCTTCTCACAAATTAATCATTAACTCTTTTCATTATTTCATGAAATACTATCCTTATTTTAGAATGTATTGTTTCAATAAATTAATTATTTATAAATAGTGTCATGGATTCATCCCATTTCATTATGTCGATGGAATCCTAAGGCTTGGAATTCATTGTCAATATCTAATAGTAATTATATTTTCCAATTAAGTAGTTGATTTTTGTAATTAAATTATATCTCTCAAGTAATGGAATCAAACAAAATGTTTTATCAATGTAATTTATTCATTTATATAGAATTCATTTATTAAAATACCCCCAAAAAGTTGGTTCGCATTCATTTATAAATTTATAAACCATAATTTCAACATTTTTATGAAGATTCATGGGATCCTCATAGTTCATGTTATTATTCAGAGTGTGTTCCAATTAAGTGGGTACTACCATTATACTTTTGACTCATAATCCCATAACATTAGGTATCTATTTCATAAAATCATCACACTCTATATCACATTAGTCATTGTAATTAATATTTTATTTCTAGGCACTTACTAAATCAAAATAATTTTGTTGATGAAAATACTTGTGTTAATAAGAATAAAAGTGAAATTGTAAAAACCTATAAATTTTAACATCTATATCACCTTTAAATCCTATGTTATGACATCCAATGTCTTAAAATATTTTTTTTATAGTGTATTTACAATTATATTCTCTAAAATAAACAATAAAAATAACAAAACCATTATTCGATAAAAAAATATTGACTAATATATCTGAAAAATTATATTATATCATTTTCAAACTACATAGAAATAATGTATAAAAAATATAGAAGTCTAGTCCCATTATGAAGTTAGGTATATCATAACACATCTATAATGAAATTGTATAATATTTAATTTCAATCTATAGAACATTCTCCTAGATCTCGCCAAGTTCAAATATCTATAACAAATATCATTGAGTCTTACATAAAATAATACGTGTGCCATATATTCAATTAAATATGTTGATTTGGATAAATATTTTTTTTTGAATATTATGAGATTAAAAATTCATAATCTGAATCAATAAGGTAAGAATCTAAATCCATCCCTATGAAATAACAACAAGGGTCAAAATATCAATAAATTATGCTTAACATAATAATTATAAAATGCTTCAAAAACATGAGGAATATAATCATAATGGAAAGTAAAGGATCACTTTAAATACATTTTAAAATTATATAAAAACCTAAATATATTATTATCATGCTTAATATTGTAGATAAATTTAATCGGATCATCACCATGCAATGAATTGATGGATAAAACAAATTGTATCATAAACAAAAAAATGAAGTTATTAACATATAAAACACAATCCAATCAATTTCGGTGATAATTAATTATAGTAAATAATTTATCATCATAATACATGATTCATAATTATTATATATATGAAATAATTACACATAAATAGTAAATAAGAAATAATACACTCAGAAAAAAAAGTTTATATAATGATATATAAATGCATAATAAAATCGTGAGTTTATTAGATAAGTAATAAAAAATGGAATTTATAATACTGGATCATATAATTTAAAAGTAAATATATAATAAAACAATTTATCTGATGAAGGAAGTAATAAAGGTGTATAAAAGATAATGAAACTGAAAAGCTTCAATTTGACGATTTGTGTGGTTTGACATTAAGAGAAAAAAGACATAGAAACATAACGAAGTTAATATAAAAATTTTAAAGGAAATGAATTATAATCTAATGATAAAAATTTAAAGATATAGGGAAACAAACTTATATAGAATGATACTACAATAATATAGAAGTGCGGTAAGTAACCATTAACTTGAGTCCATTAATGATTTAGATACCCCACTAAATTCTTGAATAATCAATTTTAATTAATGAGTCTGTTGATTCCAGAACATTTTCATATTATTCTGAACTATAACAGTTTTTTTTAAACATTTATTAATTAATTAATTTTATATCATCCACAACATCCATTTTTAGGTTGTTCAGTTCAATGTTCCAAAATGGCTTTGATATGGTGGTAATGGTCAAAGGTTACCTTACAATGATTCCATATTCAGGATAATTATCATTTTTTGTGGTTTATATCACTAAAAATGTTATTAGATTCAATAAATTATTATATAGTCACAAAATCTAAAAATTATATTCATTTCTATTATTTTATAACTGTTACAAACGAAGATGATTATTTACATTAAATGTTAATTTTAGCATGATTATTCAGTCATTAAAGAACAATAGAAATTTATTTATTTTAGTATTCCATTATATTTAATCATTAAATTATTTTTTTATAATAGACATATAGAAATAACTGAAAAATAAAATATATCCTATAATAAAGTAATGTAATCATTCAGTAGGTGAAATTTTGTGTTTAGTGAGTTTTAAGATGAAATAGTAAACTAATAAATAGAAGTGTTTTCTAAAAAAAATATACAAAAATTTCTTATTCAAAATTCATTTTTTATTAATCTTGTTATAGAATGTTTAAGAAGATAATTAAGATGAGAAAATTATTTTTTAAACACATACCATGGACATTGAGTTAAGAAATTTGGGATATGCATAATGTCTTTGAAGGATGACTGTTTGGTCATACCGGGGGCATGAAGAAGTGTATAGGGGAGTTCAGAGATTGTTTTTTTATTTATTTTAGAAAATGAATGTTTTTTGGATATGTTGAAAAATGGGTTTAAGAGGGTTGTTTATATATCCAAGGGGAGGAGTATTTTAGGATAATTTAGAGATTATAATATTGTTTACAAAAATGGAAATGAACAGAGTTTATTAATATCATTTATATTATTTTAGGATAAAAATGGACTTTTTACAGACATTTTTTGAACCCCAAACATGAATACAATCCTAGAATGATTTTTTAAAATGAACCAGAAATTATTTTTTATTGAAATGAAATATACCCTAGTTTGAATAATTTGTTTTACAGGTTTTTATAATTTTTTTATAATTTTTTTAACTCCACTATTTTTATTAATAAAGATTATTTTATTCCAAATTTGTTTATAAAAAATAATCATACTTATTTCAGGTAGGTTTCATAAAAATTAGGTTATTCCTTGAAGTTCAACATTATAAGACTCAATAAAAAATTATTTAAATAATAGAAACAAAATAACCCTATAATTTACTAAATGAGTCCTACAAATTAAATAATTTATCAAAAAGATTATAAATATTATAAATATAACATTTAAATAAAATCATTTAGCATATGGGAAATCAATTTACTGGTAAATTCTTATTTATTTTTCAATGAGTAATTTTCTTCAAATTTTTTGTTATTTAATAATTATAATAATAATAATAATTAATTATTATAAATATTTTATCCATTTTTTAAAGATAAATTATAATATTTCAATATTATAATGTAAATTTGACAAAATAAATCAGACCTGAATTATTAAATATTATAGTTATTTTTTGTATATTTTATTTGTTTTGAGTAATCATTGTGTTGAATTATTATATTTATTTTTTACTATTTTTATCAATATATATATTAATTTATTGGGATTTTATTACTCTCATTATTCTGGTTATTATTACAGTGATAGTTTATTATTCACAACAGTTATCTATCATTCTCACTATAGAGACCAAAACTTATCATATATAAATATTATGTCATTTTAGATGAGTATTCAGTAAATTTAACAGATACATTTTTATGGTTCGTATAACATTCGTGTATTTTGTGACTCAGTTCAATGTCTAATTATTTAATGAAATATCTTCCCATTTATTACACTTTATAAACATGTCATGCATAAAAACATTATTTCTAACATGTGGAAAAGAATCATAAGAAAACGTGAGCTTAGATGCTCATTAAAGGTAAATAAGGGTGATATCAACATAAAATTATTATAGGTGTATAAGAACCTTAGATTAGCATTTGAATGCCATACCCAAAATATCATATATCATAAATGCGAGTCATGGAATAAATCTTCTAAGTTCATAAGATAATAATAATGATTGTTTCAAATAACATAAACTAGATGATCATAAAATCGTTATAATAAATAGATTTTTCACACAAATAATATTATTATCAACTAATAACACTTAATGATATATCTGGAAAGGGTTTTATTACATAATTGTTTTTTATAAGTTAATATAATGTTCAAAATAGGGATCATTTTTGCATAAACTATAAATGTGTTGTACAATAGAAGAAATTTTTTATTTGAATAAAAACACTTCTTTGGGTTTTCATTAATAACATATTTCAAAATAAATCAATTTTTCCCAAAATAAAAATGATTCCAAATTTTGTTTAAATATGATATATTTTCCAAATAATTATGAGTTCATTGAGGTTTGGGTTTCAAAATACAAATGATTTTTAGGTAAATAGAGAAAGTACCAAATGTAAAAATATTTTGTACATGGATTTTGGATTACCTGGAAAAATGATTGGACATAAATATTTCATTTGAAATTTAATAAAAATGAAAGGTGGAAATGTAACTTTTGGATATAATGCTCAATGATAAATTACTTAAATATTTATCGTTTTTATTAATCAAAAATAATTAATTTTGAATGTTTTCTTTGTTATAAGAGGTAAGAAAAACCATTTAAAATCATGTAGATAATATGATGAGGATTATCATATAATCATCATGAATGGAAAATTTATTGGTCACAGTTCTCATTTTTAATTTGTACTTTCCTATAATGATCATGAAAATGTTTATAATTTTAACATAGTATACCTTAGGATCGACGATATTACCTGTATTAGTGTAACAGGAGGTACACATTTGTTTTGGAATATAAGTTTATGACACATTAACCATAGCTCAAGGGTCATCGCATTGTTCATGTAAGGTTATTTGATTTGAGAAAGGGTGATAAAGATACATGCAATGTTTCAGATATAATATAATTTGATTATCTAATGAACAAGAGACTTATCAGCCGTATAATTTTTTTCCTTACAAATAATTCAATATAAAAGGAATATTTGAAATAAAAAAACTCTAATGATACATTGTTTGATTAAGAAGATGTTTGTAAATTTCATGGTAGTCTACCTAAAAAAGAATATATCATATTCTATGAGGTAAATGATTACCATTATTGGAGATGTGCCCATGTTAAGGATGAATAACATCAGTAATTTAAAACTAATAAATTATTTGGATAGATTAGATAGAACCAAATCTAATGAATAAATTACAAAAGGGAAAGATAATGAGAAATAAAATATAAAAATTGAATAATCTCCCTTAAAGGTAAAAAAGAAATAAAAAACCATGACTAATCAGGAATTCAAAGAGCTTATGAAACAAAATAAATTCAAGAAACCCAGTGATCTAGTTATTTGTTTAGAAAAATTTTATGAGATGAAAGATTCCAAAAAGGTAATTAATCAAATTACAATCTATTATTATTAAATGATATTTGAAAAGTTATTTAAAAGTGTTGATAAATATTTATAAAATCATGTTTTATTGATTTATAATTTACCTATTATGCAACTAGTTATATATTTTGGATCCATAAAACCATCTAGTCAGACTCTTCAAAATTTTCGTTTGGAATTTAGGGAATATTTAATTATTCAGTCTATAGTTATAATAGTTTATGAAAGAGGAAAGGTAAAGTGATATTTGAAGAAGTTCCAAAATTTATTCATGAAAAAGGCCAAATGATTCTAATGAATGAAAAAACATAATATATTAATATCTTTTGAAAAGGTGTTATATAACCTTATGGAATTTATAAAAAGACTATAAAGAACATATAGAAATATAAATATATAAAAATTATTATTATAAAGAACAAGAAATATTTACTGAATAAGATATAAAATATCATTAATGTACATCAATGTCAATCTAAACCTCGACCCCTTTTCTTTATCATTCTTATAATAATATAAACATAGATGATAAAGAGTTTGTTAACACTTCATCCAAATAGGAATAAGAAGTCCTATAATTTCCAATGAAATTATCTGATAAGATTATTTCAGATTAGGACACAGATATCATGAATGTTTTATAAGATGTTAATGTTGAGTCAAAATAAAAGAATATTAATGTTGTTCCTTCTATACCATATACTATTAACGTTAAATCATGGTTATCACACTATTTATAAACATAGGCACGATGGATCAATGATTAATTGTTCCAAGTTATGCTCCTTTTATGATATCAGACTCTCTATTTACCTTGTATTGAATATATACAACTAAAGATCCAATGAAATTTGAATGATAAGTACGAATCCTTAATGTTGTTGAATAAAATATTTATTCAACATGAGGATAAAATCAAACAAATCAATGGAATATTTAAACCTTGTAATTGAGATTTCATCCAAATGGAAAAATTGTTATCGTAGGTAGATAATGATATGAAATATCATTATTATCATAAATTATAAGCGATTAAAATATATATTATGTTAGAAAATTCCTTTTATATTATTTAAAAAAAAATTTATAGAGTTATTTATGTTAATGATTTGAAATAATTAGAAGATAATCATGATAAAGAAGTGAATGATCTGAAATAAAAATTTACAATTTAGAGTTAGAAAATTGAAATATCTAATCCTGAAAATTTATTTGTTACTTATTATAAAAAAGAATAGAAATATTGGTAAATAGTTAAACAATATGAAGGATTATATTGAGAATAAATAAATTATGGAAGAAAAGATAATAATGATTGAGTCATAAATTTCTGATGCTAGAAAAGTTCATAGATATTTGAATAAACTCAATGCGATCATGGGAATGTTGTTAAAGAAATAATGAATGTTTTCTTCTGATTTTATTTATTAAACAGTGATACTTTTTTAATGAAATATTAATGTGAATTAATGATTTATCCAAATAATATATTTATCAATTTATTCCATATTTTTTGATGTATGTTCATTCTTTTATAACCTGAATGAATTTTTAATTCATATACAAATTTTTATGTGTTACCACTTTTCTATAATTTTATAAGGATATATATTTTCCCAATAATTTTTTAAAAATCAAAATGAGGTAGAATATATGTAGGGGAATTATTGGGGGTATGTTTCAAGAAGTTTTGGGGAGAATTTTTGGGAGAATATTTTATGTGGATAATCTTTCTATATAATACTTTTTACAAAGGGATATAATCTGAACTAGTAAATTATATGAGAGCATAAAAATATATAAACTATGGTTTAGTTAATATATGAAGTATATCATCAAATATCCTAAATGAAAAAATGGATTAATTTTTTTCAATGTTATTTCTTATTAATTTTATTTGTAGTATTTTTTTAATAAAAAATTGGGTGATTGATGAGTCGAAAATATATAATTTATAATTTTCATTTACTTAGTTATAAAAATCAAAAACACTTTCCAAAAAAAATGCATTATAAATATTATATTTTCAATGTATTTTATGTATTTCATAAGAATATTTATTTTATACTAAACAGATAACATGTTATGACATAAAAAAATATAAAAACATTTATTAATTACTTTGATCCATCAGACTGAGATTACATCTGATATATCAGATCAACTATGGAACTAACAATCAATTAGTCAAATAAACTATTTATCAGACTAAAAAAATTCATGAACATCATACTTACATTGGTATTGATACATCAGATTAATCCTTAATTAGTTTATAATTTTACGATCAATATTGAATTCTATATGGTTATCGAAATATTATAATTTGAATGATTATAATTATATCTATGAGATGGAATATAATATATCGTTTTAATATTTAATTCTAAAATGTTGTAAGTAAATGAAATTCTAAATTATGTACTTCATATTCAAGATTAGTATAAGTTTTCAAAGTGAAATTTATTTGATTCTATTTTTATGAACTAAAAAATATTACCATTAGATATTTTCATATAAATATGAGGTTATTTGATGAGTTGGGAACTGATTATGTTTCCACTCAAGTCAACGATAATTTTTTTCCTTCTTGAACTTATTGTTCTATATTATTTCCAATTTCATAGAGTGGAAGTTCTAAAGAGATAACAATAGAATTATAAATTCATTAGATCACTTTTTTGTATTGATTATTTCATATCGTGGTTAGATCGTGGATATCCCATGTTAAGAAGAAAATTAATTCAGGTCCATTAGATTGAGGTCTTTTAGGGCTAGAAATATAGAGATGTCGATATTCAGATAGAGGGATTCTAGGGATAGGGAGACAAAGACATTTTGATTATTTTATAAAGGGATTTATGGGTATGGAATGATATACAACTATAGTAGGTATAAAAACTATGGATATCATAAGATAATATTTTCTACATAAATAAATATTATGGTAAAAAAGAAAATTTTATTGTTTAAATTGAAAGTAATTCTTACAATTATATTTTTTTTACTTGTTTCTAAATGATAAATATTTAATTGTTCATATAATATAGAATGTAATTTTATACTTATATTTGTATGTAAATTTTATCAATCTGGCAATGATACCTATAATAACTCTAATTTAAATAGATTATTTTTTATTCCAATTCAAACACTCTAATAATTAGACAATATATGAGTCTGTTCTTTTGACATAAGTGTATTTTTGTTTTATCTTATATTAATTTTTAATCTAAAATTAACCCCCATATTATAACCATCTTAAACTCTTATAATCCAAAAAACATGTAGATATAATAATTAATGAGTTACATGATGAATGTTTCATAATACTTAATCATTGAAATCATAAATATAAATAATCTTGATAAATAATGAGATTGTATCAAAAAACCCTTACCACTTGGGTAACATTGAATCATAATCCTCATGAAAGAATAAAATTGAATGAAAATTAAAATATCATGACAATAAATGAATTCATGACATCACATTTCAAAAGGTATACATATATAAAATATAAAAAGATATAGTTTAATAAAATAACACATGTACAAAAGATGAAAAATTGAGAAAAAAAATCCTTAATGTATTGGCAACAATTAAAATATAAACCCAAGGAAAAAGATAACCAAAAAAGGATATGCAAATACCCATAAAATTAATTTAAATAATAATATAATATAGAATGAGGTAGTAAATAAAAAATATAAAATAATTTGGTTTTGGATATGGCATGTGTGTCAAAGAATTAAAAATTAGATACATATTCCTTACGTCAAGTCTCGACTTCATTCAAAATATTAAAAATTAATTCATTATAAATATAGTATTATTATAAAAAAATTAAATATATATATATTATCATATATGAATTAATTATGAGATTTTATTAACTTTTTATTAAAAATTCATTTTAAAATCTGATTTTGGATAATAACCCATTTGTATTTTCTGATTGATTTGACTTATTATTTTAAATAATCACACATTAATCATGATTACATAGTCTCTATAATTTTAACCATGTTAAATATATAATATAAATAATGTATAAATGTATTTAGAAAAACCATAAAAATTAAATAGGTCATTAATGGAGATGATAAACCGTATGTATGCTTGAACATTGTTTCCATTTTATTGATGAATTAAAATAATAAAAACTAAAAAATATATTTATATTACTGAATAATTTTTGTTTAATAAATATATATATTTAATACTTTTATTTAAACATAACATTATCACCTTCCATTTATTTCTACGTGAAGATAATATCACAACACTACACGATGCAGTAGTTCATCTTACACATAGAAAACATAATTACATCCACCACATTTTTGAAATTAACACGATATATGTTATATCATAATAATAAAATTATAATAATGTTATAAATATCATATATATTCATTTAATGTATCCTAATAACCATTTATGTAAATCTATAATGGAAAAACACATCACATCGGTTCCTGAGGTGGTAGTCTGCCGTATGCATGAGGGATATTATTGTGTTCCCAATGATTTTTTAGATAAAAAGTTAGACGTATTATTATAATATAAAGTTATAAGGGTAAAAATATATTCATATATAAACATTAAATATTTCCTTACATCCAATCATGAGATTTGCTGATGGAAGAAAATTACTGTTGTTTGTGAGGCAGTAGTCCGTTGCACACGTGAATAATGATTTCATAACCCATTTTATGGATGAGGAATTTGATTTCACATATCCCTTTAACCTAATAACACATAATTATATTTATTATGTTAATTTAATTATATAATTATAATTAGATCACAATTAAAATTTGTGGAAGATGAAATAAACTAAAATTATCAGTTAGATACATTTCCTCTTCTGTATACAACATCATTTTGATTGCACCATTAGGCTTAATAGGATGATTTTATGACCAAAATTACGATTATAGGATAATATTACTAAATTAAAGAAGTTTTTTAAGAATTTATTGGTCTATCCAATTGGTTTTGGTAGTCTGAACAAGAGAGCGGAATGGGTGGACATTTATAAGTAATTTGAGTGTGATTTTTTGTAATGAAATGTTATTCCCAATTTTTTAGACATTTAAAAATTACCTAAAAATTATATTCCCAATACATAAAATATATAAGGTTAAATATTTCAGTAAAAGGATTTTTTACAAATTTATTGGTAATATAACACATTATCATTTTATTTTAACTATAATTATAATATTAATCATGTAAATAGAAATCATTTCCATAATAATTTTATCATGGTTTATATTATGGATGATAAATAAGTTTTAAAAAAAATATTTTCATCCTAAACATAAAATGTAAAAAGAAATAATTAACATGTTATCATTGGATTATATCTCCAGTAAAACATATATATCATCAAAGTATGTTATATTTGATGGAAAATGACTTTGAAAGATGACTTCGAAATTTTAATAATGAAAATAAACATTCTACATTGAAAAAAACTTTTTAAAACATAAATATATTTAAATAAATTTAGCTAAAAATAAATTTTGAAACATTTAAAGGAGGTATTGAAATTTTTTTAAATGATTTCCTGAGGAAAATTTTCTTAAAATTTTTAAAAAATCACTATAAATTTTTAAAATAATTCTGAAAATCAATTTCATTGAAAATAAAAATTAAAACTTATAAAAACTATAAAATAATGAGTTTTTCATCTTATTGGAAAATGTTATTCATTTTATACATGATAAAATAAATATTCCATTAACATTTGTGGTAAAATCCAAATGGGTGTTGTTTAGAAAATGAATGAATATTCCTTTTCAAATAAAATTTATGAAAATTTAAAAATGATTAAATATATAACTAATAAATCATTATGATAATGTTAAAAAAGATTTTGACAACATTTTTAGAAAACGTCGTTCTGAAATAAAAGGGATTATTGATAAAAGAGGAAAATAATGATGATTTTTCTATAAAACATTCCTTTGAACTCTAGATTATATAAAAAGAAGATAATGAAGGGAAACTGTCACGACCGATCCTAGTTGGTACCTTTATGAATCTCCCCAAACCTGTCTATAATAGGCCAGAGGATAATGACTAGATCCATATAGGCATATCACTATCATGGGAGAGATTTATTATATACATATATGTGTGCACACATCTCCAAGCTGAAAAATGATGAAATGTAAAAATCACTAAGAAACAAAAGTATTCATAAAACATTACCAACCAACAGAGTACAACATAAAGTAAAGTGCGGTAAAATAAATTTGACCAGAGTATAAGACCATTAAACAAAAGTGTATGTAAATTACAAAGTCCAACCATTAAAAAAAATTGGTACTGGGACTGCTGATCGATGCCAAAGGAACACCTCGACATTCTAGAAATCAAAAATATTATTTCAGTTCTAGTCCACCCTAGACTCTATCAAAAGGATTCTCATCTTCACAAGACATGACATGTGCGGAAAAGTTCATTCGAGGGTGTGTATAATAATACTAAGTAAGACACAACAAAACCACAAATCAACACACAAAAAGAGAGATACCATTAGCTCAACACATTATACATCTATATAACATAAAATATGAATATATAGATACATTCAAACCAAGCCATGAAATATAATGGTTAGTAACAACTACCACATACAAAAACTAGGGATTCAATAAGAAATATTTCACGAAGCATCCAAATGGGATAACAGACATCTACATCTAATAACAATAATGAAATCCGCCAAAGATGTACTATTCATTAGAAACCATAATGAGAGATATATATTCAGATAGATCTGAATAGATATTTGATACAATTGATGAAGATCAAAGACAGACCAATGGGGTGATACCAACAACATCGTTTGGATTAACCTTCTATTTAAAGGAACGACCCATGGTGTTGTTGGTCAAAACAATACCAATGACTCTACCAATGGCACAAATTATGGATAGAGGATCTCACACCCAGACACTTATATGGGATTCCAACAACACTATCTAGAAAATCCTCTTGAAGGAATTGATCTTCTATGAATGGGAAATTATACCAACCATCAAGGAAAATGGTCGAAGGCATGAACCATACCAAAACATTTCCATGATTCAGTGGACGATAAATTAAATTCATGTAGAAAAGTATAGAAATTGTGTATTAGGGACACTTTTCATGTATCATGACCCTAGTTACCACTCATGTAAAATGTCCCATCTCATTTAAAACATATTATATAGAAAATTGGTACATGCCATATAGAAGGGTCACATGTTGTGTCCTTCCATTCAGGGTCAACCCGTGTATTCTGGCCCTATGCCATTACACAGTGTCATCTCATGTAGCTCTACTCGTATACAAGTATGTGGGATGTTTCATGTTAAAGTACATGGGGTAGATTTTCTACATGGTCCAAACCAAGTCATCTGTAGGGGTACATGTTGTGTAGATAACTCATGTAGTCCACCTAGTGTCTGTGGATTTCCTGAGACACACACTAAGTATGCAAGCTTGAACTACATTCCATGTGTTAAGGTCACATGTCGTGTGCCATTTAACTAACTCTTGAAACCCTAGATGGTGCATTAAGGGGACCACATGCCATGTTGATAGGACTACACATCATGTTCATTAAGAATTTATAAAACCATCATTCTTCCTTTGCACGCCTTATCTAATCCTATGATGTTAGATGAAATGGTATTTTTGTCTCAAAACCACATATTTATGGTTATCAAGAAATCTCAACACTGAATCAGTTAATGTCATGCATTCAATCGGAAAACGATTCTAGTAACCCGAAAAAAATCACATAAAGAACTGTATCCCCTAAATCAAAATGATATTTCCATATCCAACATCATTGAACCTATTCTAGGCCATTCTAATGTTGGATCATCAATTTCAAATCATTGTACTATTATATGGAGGTGCAACGATAAATCGTTCATTAACCATGAAGAACTTAAAGAATATCAGGGGAGAAAAAGAACCACAACAACCCCAAGAACTATCCTTATCCATTATACATTCTGTCCTCAATCCATTACATATAAATAATCAAGAATACAAAATCAATACTCAATAATCAAAACCTTGAAAGAAACCGGTCATTATATCCCATCCTGAAAGAATTAGTGGATCACGGATTCACCAATTCAATGGTTGGTCGAAATATAAGAACATGGAAAATAAATCAAAACAAAACTACCAAACGTTGGGTTGTATCGTTCACATAAGGGTATTGATCTTTGTATCGTCAGTATTAGATTGATCTGTCCAAAACAACATCATTTGATCTCCGATCCAAGTTCCATAATCATTGGTCATTGAGAAATATCTTCAGGGTTCTCTCCAGATCCTCTAAGAAATTCTAGGGCCACATGTCTTACCCTAGGTCCCTACCTAAAGGTTTATTTAAAAAGAGAAAATGTTTAATTATTTCACTATGATGCATTAATATAAAATAATTTTCTATTTTATTATACTTACTAAAAATATAAAAACTTATTTTCATAGATGAAACATGTTGGCCTATGTAAGGCCTCACCTAGGGTAAATATTCTGATATGAACACAATACTTCCCATGAATCTGTGATATAGGAAAAAATTTATAAGTAATTTCAAACTTTTAGTAAATCTATTTGCACATGTTATTTAATAATTTAATATTTTCAACTATTTTTTTGGGGACATAGGTATCCCGAACTGCACGTCATCTCAGTACATGGTATCAAATTAATTCATTATAATATTTGATAATAATACATGAACAAATCTGGGAAATTACTTTCTCCCCACCATAGGGCTTTATTTCCTAGATAATACAAAAAAAAAGTCTATTAAAATATGTTGGTATTATGCACGAATTTGAGCCACCCGCTACCATGTTATCTCATGGAGATTCAAGTTCTACCACTGGACACACACCGGGGAAATTTCTCACACATGTAGGATACCCTCCTCTTGATCCTTGATCTCTACTGGGTACTCAACAAAAGTAACTCCATCATCATAGTCTAACTCTCCCCATTCGATGATTTGTGATTTATTATCCACATACCTGATCAGTTGTGACATGTGGATGACATCCTGTACCTAATCCATGAAATTGGGTAGATCCATATGGAATTTGACAAAACCAAATCTACTCATAATCTGAAAACGGACGATAAAACTCAAATATTACATGATCCCCTGACCAAATCTCTACCATCATCATCGAGGTGAAACTTGAAGAGAACACCTTCTTTATCCTCAAAATCAAAATGTGACATTTGTATATCAGCATAAGATTTCTGATTGATCAATATTGTCTTCATTATCTACTGGATTATTTGCATCATCTCATTAGTACCTCGCACCATATCGAGGCCCATTATTGATAACTTTCCAGGGTTATTCCATAAAATTGGCGACTTGTAGGGTCACAAGTACAATGCCTTGAAAGGTTCCATACTAATTTTGTAATTTTAGTAGTTGTTGTATATGACCTAAACCACTGTTAGGAGATCCTCATGAAAATGGATGAAGTCCTACATGAATTCCCACAACCTTTCCTCTAAAACATAAATGTTCCACTATATATGGGAATCATTCTTGGGGTAAAATGCCTTGATCAAGCGTAACTGCATTCCAAATTCCTTCTATAATACCATAAAAATATATGATTAAAAATTTAAATAATGATCTAAAACAACCATTAATAGAACTCCATTGAGTAAAAATATATCTTAAATGTTGATGGATTCCATTCTCTTTACAAACCCCTTCCCTCGGATTGATTGGTAGTGGGTCAACATGGTGCATCAGTCAATGATCACCGAGATAGAATTGTGAACCCTATACATATGTGGTAAAACCATCACGAAATCCATTGATATCCCATCCCACATCCATTTGAGATCATTAAGGGGATTATCTAAACCTACTAGAACCTATTTTTAAACCATCACTTTCTAATAAATAATTCATCGAGAAACGATCTATTCCATTGTCTTCTTCTTCACTGACCACCAATCCTACTGTCAGAGGTCCTAGTACATTTTCACCACACTACGATGTACCACCAATGATGATGCATGAAACTTCAAAAGAACCTCCTCCTTTAATGCCACTGGTAGTATTGTGTGTCCTTTCGATATAACAACATGATCCCCAAATTTCAAATACACAATAGAAACATACCCTATGGAAATCTGTGCACGTAGGGTCTCATAGTTGGTATCCCCATGTTACCCCCTGACTCACTATAAGAGTGGACGGGTAAAAACTATCAACTAGAGGTATGAGGTTCTATCTCTATCCACAAACAATAACTATAATGAGACCAAATTCTTAGATGACTCATTCATCTACTCTGAACCAGACCTCCTATTGAGAGAATATTCCACCATGTTCCACTCCACAGAAGTATATAAAATTGTAATGTTATAGTTCTAGAGTTACTTTATCCATTACCTCTACCTAAATTTCAGATATTTTGAGAGTAGATATACCTTAGATTCATCGAATCAATGTATTCAATTAATGATAAACCCAGCTGGTTGTGCCACCACATCATCTACATGATGAATACCATGATAAGCACATGATTGTGGGTAATATATTTTTTCTCATGTGGTCCCAACTAGAATGAACCATATTCAATCATCACTTTCTTATACATCAGGACACAACCAATCATGGATTTTAGTGTATCATTGAACACTATTTATATAACACCCTCCTCCGGTAATCTCAAGATCAGAGCTCTTGTCAAACTCTACTAATAATGTTGGAAATCCAAGTAACACTTCTCTATCATAATGAGAGGATTCCACTTTGGAGTAGAATATGTCATGGGTGATGATTTACTCGATAAATAATGTATAAATCTCCATTAATTTCCTTATAGACCAGGGAATATATGCACCTATGTCATGATCCTAGGTGGATCCAATGAAAAAACTACCCCCACCATCGCCAGTTCCAAAACAACTCTATTTGCTAAGAAAAAATGTCCCAGAAACATGACCACCTGAATTAGGAAATGGAACTTAGAGAGTTTCCCCTAGATCATGTTATCTTAGAGTATTTCTAGAACCACTATAATGTGTATCATGTTCTCCTCCTCAGATACTGATTACACAAGGATATCAATGATGAACACTACTAAAAACCAATCAAACTATGGATGAAAGATATAGTTCATGAGTCCCATGAACACTACTGGGGAATTGGTCACACCAATGGGAATAACCAAGTACAAATAGTGATCATAACTGCATCTGAAACCCATATTTGGTATATCATCATCATGTATTACCAATGGGTGATGACTTAATTGAAGCTAAACCTTCGAGAACCATTGTTCCCCTCATAGCTGATCACATTGAAAATTCATCCTCTGTAGGTGATTCTTGTTCTTCAAAGTCACATGTATGAAGCATCTTTATACCATAGAAAACCACATGCTCATGTAGACATTTTTTGCAAAAAACATGTGGTCACCCTTGGTGAAACCCTAGGTCTCATGAAGGCCTTTCTCTACATAAACTCCAAATGATCCCTCAGCTCGCAATGATTTGTACGAGCCATCTGATTTTTTGATTATGATAACATTACCCTATCTGAGTGTAAATAAATGAATAATTCTATCTCTTAGTGAGGATGTAATTGTAGAACATATCTAGGAAAGACATCCTCATACTCTGTCACTATTTCTGGGTACTAGATACTCATTACATCTGCTGCACCAAGCATCATACAATAAAATTTATGATTAATCATGGGAATCCCCCTATAAATGAGTCTAGCCTATGCTTCATGGGTTTCATTTTCACCAAAAATGAAAAATATTTTTCCATAACTATAGACACACCTCAACCTTCACCTAAAATAGTCAATATAAGCATGGACTATGGATAACCTGTTCATACCACGAATGATTTCGTTAGGCCGTAATAATGCCACCAAGAGTTTACAACCAAATCTCACACCCCAAGGGTTAGGTCACATTGTTGGTATAGTTATGTGATCACTCAGTCTTCTCCAGTAGATGTCGCCAAGTGTAAGTGTTGAGTCAATGGTTCAACCCAAATATCAAGGTATTAATGAAGACACGAGGGGATTAAATAATGACTTTCACTAGTTTCTATTTGTACTGTATATATAGTAGGAAATACAAAAAGCTTAAATTCAATCATTCTCAAAGCCCCTAGATCATATGCCTCGACTGTATGTATCTTTCCCTATTGCTTTTAACCAACTCCCTAAGCCTACCACGGACCACCTGGGGTGGTGATGGTAACATGTTGAAATGTCAAAATCTCCTACTACACTCCTAGCTCCACTGCATCTTCTAATAATGACCGTCACATGCTATATCTGCTCATACAAGATGTTTTCATCCACCAAAGCTAACTCAAGAACCCAATCATATGTATGAATACCTAGAGGGATGACACAGGCTTAGATGTCTTTAAGAAGACCCTTCTCAAAGGTCTGAACCATTTTATACATAACACATACCTTTTCTATCATTTACATGGAAGGGTTGGGGAATCATGATGAATAATATTCCATGATCATGCTGTTCAAATAGAGATAAATAAGATATTTCATAAAAACTACACTTAGTATAAATAGTGATAGATCCTCACTGATGAGGAACTAAAACTCTATGTATGAAAGTGTATCCTCATCATGAGTCTGGGTAGCCAAGATGCACTATCACCCTACTAAACTGCATAGAAGCATGTCCATTAGGACCACCATATGATATCATAGAATCTATACTAGTAAGAATACACGGGTCTCACCCTCATGCGAGTCCACACCTGACTAAGGGTTGGGATCTAATCAGATCATGATGGGTATAAAACTCTAAAAGTTGTGAAGCACACTCGAATTGAGGTCCTAATATGTTGATGCTATGAGTACCATGTTCCTCTTCACATGTGATGGTATAGTTGGTGCCCAATGTGGAGGAAACACATGGGTAACTAACTCCAATATCAAAGAATCCTCCCTGAGTGGGTCATCATTGTGATCAACCAGCTGAATCCCAACTGGTATGCATCTCTAGTTAATATTGTAAGAAAACTAAAGGTTCCATGTTCAATGAGTATATATGGCGAGAAAAATAAGGAAGGACGTGGAACTATAACATATTCTTATATGATGCATGTACAATTATTTCCTCTATAACTAGTTTTCTTGTGTATATAGTCGAAAATATAGTTATCAGAGTCCAGGTGTATGGATACGTTGGCCACCCAAATCAACAAAGGAGTACCTATCCTAAAAGATGAACTCAAAATACAGAACATTGTTTTACCAAACTAATATCTCATAATACAAGTAAAATAGTTGAACCAATATACTTTGATACCAATCTTTCATGATCCATCCCATAGGGGCCCATGCTGCAGCTCCACAAGCCTATCTTTAATAGGTCCATGGCTGGTGACTACCACAATGTAGGCATATAACAAGAATGTGAGGAATTTCCTATATAATTTTATATACACAAACACACATCTCCAATCCCAAAATGATGAAATGTGAAAACCACTGTGAAAAAAATCATGCAAACCACTATCACAACTAACAGAGTATGACAGGTAGTTATACGTCGTTATTTTTACTGCGATAGAATACAATACCACCATAATAAAGAGTCTATACACATCAAAGTCTAACCTATAAACAAAATTGGTATGGGGAATCATGATCTAATCCATATAAATAGATCAGCATATCTGAACACACGAAGACATGTCTAGTCCTTGTTAACCCAATAATCTATCAAAAGGTCATACATATGCACAAGACACCACATGTTCAGAAAAAGCCCATGTAGATGGGAGTATATCAATACTCAGCAGGGAAACTCGAAACCACAAAGAATTACAAAAATAGAGATACATAGTCACCAAACCATAGTATATGTTAATAATAAATATAACAAGATTATATATATATACTCAAACCATAACAAATAGTCTAATGTTAAGTCACAACTACCACATACCAATACTAGGGATTCAATTCCAAGATTCCATGAAACAGTCATCTGAGAGAACACAATATGGTGTCTGATAGCACTAATGAAATCCTCCCGAGAAGTAATATTTTTCTAGAAACCTAATGAATGATAGATACATAGATAGATCTAAGGAGAGATACAATATAATAGACGAGGATCACAACCCAGGACATGGGGTGGAACTTATAACTCCACCTGGATTAATCATTTATTTTGATGATCGACACCCAGTGATGTTGGTCATGAAAATATCAAAGACTCTACCAAGGGAATTATGTATTAATATTGTATCCTACCTTCGGCATCACAAAAAAGATTCCAATACTATATCTAAAAATTCATACTGAAGGTATCATAAATCTATGAGTAAGAAATTATACACACCACCCCGAAGGTAAAAGGATCATGGGCACAAACCCTAATGAAACATGTCTAGGATATGGTGGACAAGAAATTCAGGCCATAAAAAGGTCTTCATGGAATGTTTTAGGGAAACACATGGTGTTCCTTGACCCTGGGTACATTCTGTGTACAATGTATTATTTTTTTAGAGCTTTCCTTGTAGAATATAGGTACACTCCATATTTAAGTGTCACACATCATGTCCATACATCTGGGGTCCATGCGTGTACTCAGGAAGTGTGATAGTACATGGTGTCAATCCATGTAGTTATTCCCATGTACTAGTACATGAGGTGGTCTATTTACTTGGTCCTAGAAACGTCATGTGGTGGGGTATAAATCTTGTAGGTAAACCATGTACTACACCCTAAGTCATTGAATTTACTAGGATACATGTCGAGCCTCCGAAAATGGCCTACACACAATATGATAGGGCCACATGTTATGTGGAATTTTACTAAATCCCAAAACCCTATCTGTTGCATTGAGGGGGACACAAGCCCTGTAGACTGGTCTACACACTGTGTTATCACGAATTTCCAGAACTGTCGTTCTTCCTCTGCACATCTCGTATAATCCCTCGGTGGTCGATCTAATGGGTTTTCCATCTCGAAACTACATATACAATGAAGTCTCACTATTTGACACAATGAATTGGTGAGTTTATAGACATTAATTGGCTCAGAAAAGCGATTCTGATTACCTACAAAAAAATTCCTCGAAGAACGATATCTCTTGAATCTCACAAATCTATATGTCACAATCGTCGTCACCCCTCCTCTAGGGGGTCCCAATGATAGATATTGATTTTTAGGTCATTACTTCCCTAAATGAAGTCATAAAAATCAATCTTTCATAAATCATGAAGAATTCATAGAACTCAATGATTTTTGGGGGAGAAAAGCAACAAAAAAACTCCTTGAATGAACCTTAACCATTTTTAATTCCAGCCACTATCAATTGCAAAAGAAAAATCAAGAAAAAAATAATTTCTCAATAATCAAAACCGGGATAAAAACCCACAATCATAGACCATCCTGCATGAACATGTGAACTGTGGATCAACATTTTTGTTTGTTGGTATGTGTTCATTTTTTAATCTAAGAAATAGGAAATGAAATCAAAACCATATGACATACCTTAGGGATGGATCATTCATTAAAGGGGATCGATAATTTCATTAGTTCCATTAGATAGATCCGTCAAAAACTTCATCCATCAATCTCTGATCAAATCTGTGTCATTGTTTATTATCAAGAGAGTTCGCGCTGGTTCGCCCTAGAGCCTTTAAAAAATTCCATTTTGATGAGTATAACCCCAGTTCCCTAACTAGAGTCTTATTCAGAAAAAAAATGTTTTATTTCATCACTATGACACATTAAGATAAAAAATATTATTATTATATTTTAATTATTAAAATTCCAAAAACTACTTTTCACAGCTAACCTGCACCAATCAATGTCTGGCCTCACCTAGGGTGAAGAAACTTCTCTGAACGCAATGATGTCCTTGTATTTTTGATAAGGGAACATATTTAGAATTTATTAAACTTTTTAGAAAAAATAGGAGTATGTGATATATAATATTTTTTTATTTTTCAATAAATTGTTTGGGGTACCCTAGGACTCATAGTCATTCTTCGTCTCAGCACCTAGTCATGTATTAATTCTATATAATATTTAAAATTAATACATTGAATATCTAGGACATTACATAAAAAATATATTCTCAAGGAATAACTAGATGAAAATAAATTTATTTATTTTATTGACAGATGGATAAAAATATTTAATTACCTAATGCATAAGCATAAACAATCCTGATAAATAATGAGATTATATCATAAAACAATTACCACTTTGGTAACATTAAACCATAAACCCCATGGATGAATATAATTGAGTAAAACATACAATATCAAAAGTTTAATTAAAATTAATGATACTACAAGTCAAATGGGATATATATACACCAAATAGAATGAGATAGGTGTATAACATAACATATGTCTAGAAGAGAACATATTAACACAAAAATACCTTACATCAATAGTGACATTAATACTATAATGCATGTAAAATTGAGATTATTTAAATTAAAATCCACATAATTTTTTGTTAAGCCATCATAAAATAAATTCATGGGAATTATATAAACTACATAAATAAAATATGTGGTGAATATGTAATATCTTACTAATGTAAAAAGTGAGATATAAATTTCTTACCTTATGTATAGACTTATTTCATACACTTTCAAACAACATGTATAATTAATTTAAATTTACTTTAAATATATTACCTAAAAATAGTTATATATATATATATATTATAAATTTATGCCCATTTATTTCCCTTTGATTGACAAATTTTCATTAAATCAAGTTTCGTACTATAACAACTTTTTTCATAAATGTTTTGATTTTTGATTTTTTATCATATTACATTAATCATGGTTAAACCATATGTAGAATGATTGCCATTATATATATATATATATCATATCATATATATATATATGTTAACCAATGAACGACAAATATAAACAATCAAAGACACCATTCATGGATATAATGTTTTTTATGTACACATGAATGATGTATCGATTTTCTCAACGAATTGAATGAAATATTGTCAGAAAACATATCAAAATTAAAAAACATTTTAATTTAATATATATTAATATATAACACATATATTTACCTAAGATTATACTTATTACCTTCCATGTAAATTTTATGTGAATAATGAATCACATTGAATCACTAGGAGGTAGTTCACCGTACCCAGAAATGAGCTCATAATATCCCCCAGCAAATAGAATGTAAGAAGATATATGTGATAAAATATTTAAAAATGTATGATTGTATTAAAAATATAATATTTATTCAATTAATCATTCCTTATTACCATCTTAATTAATCATAAATGAAGAACACATCACATCGTTTTGTGACATTATAATCTTCCATTCAAATGAGTGACGTTATACTTTTCTCAAAGGGTTTATAATAAAGTAGTTACATGTTATATTATAATTAAAGAGGTACAAAAATTTCAAAAATATAATATTGAATATTAAATATATCATTATAACCATCCATGATAATTGGTGATGGAAGATGAATAACATCGGCTCATGAGACTGTTGTCCTATATACACACAAATAAGGATTCCATAACCCATTTGATGGATGATTTGATTGATTTTGGTTTTTAAATTACTATAATAACAAATAATTATTTATATAACAATATGGTTATGATATAAAAGTAATTTATTAATAATTTAAATAGGTTTAGGTTGAAATGATATAAAACATTTTGTTTGGGATGTTGCCACCTCTTCAAACAACTTCATTTGTTTTTCACCAAAAGGATTCATATGTTAGATTTATGACCAAAATAAGGATTCTAGTAAGATATTAAATAATTTTTGAATTGAAATGGTATATTAATATTATATCTAATGTGTTTTTTATTTTTTTAGTGGAGAGGATGTGGAATTCCATTTTATACATGGGTTTAGAGTAACAATTTAATCATTTTTATAGAAAAGGTGTCCTCATGTTGTTAATAAGAAAAATGACTTTAATGGTGTAAATTATCATTCGTTAGAGGTGATATTTTATAAAAATTTAAATAAAATTAATTTTGTAAACTTTTCTAGATCATTTTACACCTTATCATTTATGTTTATCCCCTGGTAAAACCTATATACAGTAGTTATGGTAATAAATTTTTCCTTTTTTTAATATTAATTATTTTAAAAAAATTTGTTAAAATTGTAAGATAAGATAAATTATCATGTTTATTAATTACTAATAAATTGTTAAAAAATCCATTAAAATATGTTTATAATTTTAATTTAAAATTAATAATGCATACATGATGAGAAAGTTGTCTTCAAAAGTGATAAGTTTCAAATGTTTAAAAGGTTTTATTTAAAAATGAATTTAATAAACGATTATAGTGACCCATATTGGATTAATAGATATATAATTAAATAAATTTTTACTTTAAATATATCATGAAATAATTTGGATGTTTCTAATTTCTTTAAAATAATTGATAATTCAATATAAAATCTTGTATATTCCAACATTCATCAAAAAAATTACCTTCTTAGAATATTTTATACAAATCAACATAATTTAATTTTTACAAGGTGATTTAAAAGAATTATTTCGTTTTTTTTGAATAAATTTTATATAATATTAAAAAATTAATTAAAAAATAATTTCGCAAAATTCTATAAAAATTAATTTTTAATAAAATAGTTCTTTTACGAAAAATGGTTTTTATTATTAAATTTGGCCATAAAAACATATAATATGGATGTTAAAACATTCCAATTAATATATATTAAATAAAATTAGTAAAACCAGTCATTAAATATATTTATATAATTTATTGAGAGAAAAAATTTATGGGAATATAAATTTTTGTTTAAATGATTTATTTTATTTTCACAATTTTTAGTTTATAATTAATATTTCATAAAAAAATTTATCACATGAACATTTATAATACATATATTTTCATAATTTAGTTATTCATATTCAATCCTACCATTCCAACTACTAGCTGATATCTATCATATTAAATAATATTATTTTAATATTTTGTCACAAAGAATTTAAACTCCGTGTTGCTTGTAATTAATGCAATAATGAGTGTGGTGTGTAATACATGCATATAGTTTTATTTGTAACACCTGTAAAACTAATGGTTGCATGTAAGAAAATATAAACGTGTATTTTTGTGTAACACAAAATATCAATAAGCATATAATTATTTTATATATATATTTCACAATATCTTGAGGTATTACACCAACAACATTGGAATAAAATTTATTTACATCATAATCTATTCACATAATAATATAGTAATGAAATTTGTAATTAACGTGAAAAATTTATACTTTTATGTAATAGTTTTATTTGTTTTGGTATTATTTTTTACTTGTGTGGTAATTTTAGGAGATGCAGATTCACTGAAATTCAAAATTTTAGTTTTATTGAATTTATATATATATTTTTTCATTGTACAATTTTTAATTTTGTGATGTATTTTTATATTTCATATGTAATTTTTATATTGATCAAATAAAATAATAATTTTTATGTTGTGTCTTTTATTTATTCCATACATTATTATATATATATTGTGATGTGGTTATTTTTAATATATGAAATTCATGGGTCATTAGAGGACTTATTCCAAAAAAAACAACTGCCAAGTTATTCCATCATTTCATCTTTGATATACCCTCTATATAATTACATAAAAACTGAATATAATTCCATTAGATTTTCAATATCATGTCTCTACCAGCATAATCAAACTATTCTAAACACACATTAATGAACAATATCTTAACAAACAATGGAAATGATAACACTAGGCAAAATTCAACTAAATATATTGCTTGAATAAACAGAAACCCCAATCAACTGATCCAACTACCAAAGAGTGTGATTAAATATCCTCTAACTCATAAAGGCCAAGAATAAATTATCACAATATGATAGAAGATACACTAAATATACTAAATAAAAACAAAAGACAACTTCTCCACCAGTAAAGGACTAAGCTCCTCACTTATGATCAAAGAAAAATAACACTAACTACCTAATGTGAGGATCGTGTTTCATTATAGTGGCCAAGAATAGAAAGAGAATAAACTATATCTAAATAAAAAACAATGATATAACCAAAATATATAAATTTGGGATAATTTCAAATAAAATTTTGAGAAGTTGAACCTAAGGAAGATATATTTAAAAGAAAAAGGGAGAAGATTTATCTAAGTCATTAAGAACCACTAAAAAGGGGATAAAAATATTGATTTAACGACACCTTCCAATGAAAATGCGTGTGTTTATATAGTGGGGAAAATAAAATATTACGAATAAAATTATGTTATATAGTATAATGAGTAAGGGATGAAGATGGAGATGAGGAACGAACGCAAAAAATAATATATGTATCTCCACCCAAAAAAAGATTGACATCTTTGAGAATACATAGGTAACCATTTTATGGTAACTCCACTAGAAAAATATTTTACCATTATCTGATTCCCTACACCAATTTTTTATTCAATTTTTATATAGCGTTTCAATATTTATTGACAAGTAATTAATAATGATTATTTTGAAGAAAAGTATTTACATTTTTTGAATTATTAATAATATAAAATATTATTATAATTATTAATTATTATAAATTTATTTACACTATAATAATTATATAAGGATAAGATATAAGTTAATTAATTTTATTATAAGAAAATTATTGAGTATATGGTTGAAAATGGAGGGTTTAAAAAAAAATATTATTATTTCTATTTTATGTTAAATTATTGAAGATCCCTTTGGGGCACTGATGACATATGGTCCCCATGGATCAAATAAAATGTCTAAAGGTGTATCTGAAGTTATGGGTAGGGGAAATTATTGGGATAACATCCCAACATGTGTAGTGGGGAAATATCATTTTTATCATCAAACACCCACCATGTTTCTATCCTTTGTGCTTTCTAAGCCCTGTCTAAGGGGATATAAATTCATTTTTTATTTCATATGGAGTTCATTTATTCTTATTTGTTATTTTGAAATCAATATAAATTTTTATTTAGAATTATTAATAGTATTAGTATCCATGGGATTATTTTAGGAAACTAGGAAAATTTGATATTGGTTTCAAACAAATTATTATTTTAATAACGTTTTATAGTTACTGTGTTGAATTTATTGAACAAAGGAATGTAAATTACTCCTCAAGAGATATCATTTTTCCTCAATGTTTTTCACTATAAATTAATTTTTGGAGACTTAAATTTAATCCATTTGTTTATTTCCTTGAATACATAGATGTGTCGATGAATAATATAAAAAAATATAACTAGATTGGTTTTTATATTAATGTCTTGATGCTTTGTAAGAAGTATGATTGATATCTGAATTCAAAACATAGTAATGATTTAATATGTGTATCCATAGACATCACAACCAATAAATAATTCCATGTTACCAAGGGTGTAAAAGATTTTATTTTACTAGTTAATAGAAATAAATTTTGGGAAATGATTCTCACATTATTAAGGTTGAGTATATGGATATTTATATAACAATATGGTACATATGATTATGAAATTTTAGTTAATGGGCATGAGTTTATTGTTATTTCTCAAATAAAATCTAGTTAAGGAAATGAATTGTACATAATTTTTTTTGATTTATCCTAAGTAATTTATTTATTATGTATTAAATACTTAAAATTTTTATAATTAATTTTTTATTTAATTTTTTTATTTTTCATTGAATAATTTATTTGGGGTTTTGGTATGTAAATGATTTATACTATCTTAGTTTTCGAAAATTTCCCATCAATTTTTAGCTGTTATTTTGATTATTATAATACAGTGTTTATTAAAATGGGAGATAATGATTCATAGGGGAAAAATGTTCTTTAAAATAATAATGATGAGAAAATATATAACTGTAATCCATATATGTTCCCTTTCTAGGGGATATTATGTATATAGTGTAGAAAAAACTTAGAGTATTCTGAAGAAGATCGTGAATATAAATGATAGACTGTCTTAGAATGTTTCTTATGTGTCTAATGTGATCTTATATTTTCAAATGTTGTATCCTCTTATATTACAAGTAAATTAAAAACCTTGTCGAATGATAGGTTTATTCATCTGATCAGTACCCCTTAGGGTACTATGTTGAAGATTATATTTAACATTCTTAACGAACTATCCGAAAATCGGTGGAATATCTTATTCCGTGTTAATTGGACCTAGGGGTTGGTATTGAAATATTTTAGGTACCTTGAAATGATCATTTCCATCCCCAAACATTGAGGATTGATTATTATTATGTTTTTTAATCTAAATTACATAAATATTCAAATTATTTATTATTTTGAAACTTTTATGGACACTATTTTCCCCTTAACCATTGGAGGTGATGATGCTTCAAAATATCATTTTTTATAGTATAAATACCCTTTTTTGTTAAATATCTATCTTTTTTACCCAATATCATATATTTTGTAATTAACTACACTAGATGAAGAGGATATTGAAGGGTATAAGATAACATAAATAAGATAATGTGTATCTGGTAATGGAAATATGTGAAAGAAAGATTTTTAATATAGTTAATGTGACTGGTTGAGTGTACAGAGGATGATATTTTATTCTCTATATTATATTGGTTTTATGAAATTGTAATGTTATCATAATATCTAACATATATATACCTAATAAATTATTCTACAAAATTCAAATCTGTTCCATTTTATACATGGTGAGATAAATTTAGAAGTTATAAAAGAAAGAATGTCGAAGGGGATGAGGTCAAGATATGAATTCATGGTATGAACTCCTCACATTGGCTAGTGCACCAAAGTAGACCATGGAATATATATCTTCAAATTTAAATGTTCATAAAAGTAGAAAGGGTTATTCTAGATAGGTTATGTGAGGTGGATCACTATTAGGGAGTCAGGTAACCTTGGAGAATAGATGAGGTATACATTTAAGGAATTTTTTTGATATTAACCCGACATTATGAACTATTAAATGGGGTTCTTCTATAGTTGGAGGTATGTTATTTGTAACCACCGCCTTGGTTATGTTTTTATAATGGTTATTTTATTTCTTTTATATCCACAAATTTTATTTTATTTTTGTTGTTTGGATTTTTAGTTTGTCTAAGATGTTCTATTTGAGAATACGTATATGGTATCAAAGAAGGTTCCCATATGATGGTGTACAACATGTGTTTTTTTATTTTCATGTTTATGTATATATTTGTAATTTGTTTTATATTTTAAATGATTTTCCAATACATTATTAGAAGGATAAAATGGTTTTAATATTCTTAGACACATGTTTATTTCTACTGAAATCAAATGGTATTTTTTCCATCAAATAATAAATAATATATCTTCTTAGAAAAATGTAAATACTACCTATTATATTTAGTCAATATTTAAAAGAATATGAGGATGATTAAATTTCATTTATTAATAATATATTCTATATTTACTAGGGGTTTTGTACATATGTTCTCCTTATATAGTAAAATTATGTGAATATGTTTTTTAGAAAATTTATCAATATTAACACAAGAGGGGTTGGTGAAATTTTTTATTGAATTATCATCTAGTAAATATACTATTTCTATACATCATTATAATATGGATAAATTGAATCATTTTTATTTTATATCTTAGTTGGATGTTCTTTAATTAAAATTATTCACGAGGAAGAGTGTTTCTCTATGAGATTCTCCATTTTTTCATAAATCAATGTTTATAAGAGTTTCTGGTTTTATTTTTATTATTGTTCTCTGAATCATGTAATTATTAATAAAATTACCTTTTATATATAATGAATGTTTTATTTATAATATTTTTAATAATTGATCTAGGATCAGGTTATCACTAGTTGAGGATCTATAGTGGACATGTTCAGAAAATATCATTCCAGATATAGATTCATCAATGTGAAATCCTAGAGATTTCATTTGAGGCAATAAAAGCACATACTATTTTTATAGATTCAATGAATTATTTTCCAAATAATTACTTTTATTCATTAATAATTATAATTATTGATTTTTTATTTGTATAATAAAAATTTCCCGAGTGACCTAGTGATAAACTATAAATTGTTTTAGACATAACAAGTTTCCATTTACATAATACTAAGATGTAAATGTGTCAGTTTTGAATCAATGATATAATATTAATTTGGTATGTTGTCTCTAAATTAGATATATCAGTAGATCCTATGCTCATATATATTTGGATATCATACGATATTCCAAAGATTTACGTTGAGATCTGAACATTATTTTTTATTTATAGGTTATTATCATTGATTTATCCAAGGAATGTTTTTCTTAGAAGTATATTATATTAAACCTACTATAAAGAGGGATATGATTTAGTAAGATGATAATTATGATATTTTCTTTTATAGGGAGATTATGTGATTTATTTAATCACCTATTCCCATTTAGTTTATTGTGGGATTCATTACGTGGATCCATGTGATACCTAATAGTATGGGATTGAAATTAATTATTTTGAAGTATTAGAGATAAGATGGATTATATTCTGAAATCAATATGCTACATAATAAAAATTACCCAACTAATGATATTTATTTTTTTATTTCTATCATGCTATAAATATTTTGTGACATTATATATTCAATAAGATGTGTTAGTCACCATATATTCTGTAGCTACACTATGTGGGGGTGAATTAGATTACATAAAAAATATAGATAGAACCAAAATAATCATTAAATTAGTTTTATGTTGTCTTAACATTTTTTCTAGTTGGGATGTATTTATATTCTTATACGACAACACCAATTACACTCTTATGAAATTTAGTTAATTAATGATATTGAAACACATACATAGAGATATATATATATATATATATATATATATATATATATATATATTTGTGGAATGTTCTGACTACGGAAATTCTAATCATTGATATGTTTTCTGTCATCCAATGTGGTAGAGTCTTCAATAATGAAATTGTCATCTATTATAGCTGGTGTTGAGTTATTTTCATCCAAATAAAATTGTATACAATCTAAATGTACAACATCCGTTTGAATCATACTAACTGCTATCAATTATTATAATTCTATCTCATAAATAGGTTTTCGATGTCTGAGATTATCTTCTATAATTATTGATACATACATTAGCTTTGTTCTTATTGATTTTATGAATATAAATTTTTATAGATCCAACCTTTTTTCACTTCAAAATTCATTACATTAGTCTGTAAGAACAAAACATTGGAATTTTTAACATTCATCCTATTTTTATAATTATAAAATCCTAATTATTTTTAATTGGAATTTTATATTATGGTCTTTTCAAATCCATTACCCAAATAAAATTCTAATGAATACATGTGAATGAATCCCCTTAATTATTAGAATAACACTATCATAATTATTGTACCAATTTTCTCTAGATGAAGTCATTTTTATATAACTATCAATTTCCTTTAAATTAAAATTTATAAGGGTTTTCTAACATTTAGAATTTCTACACTCTATATTCTATGTTGAATTTCTATAAAATTTCACATAATAGCATAATAGTCAGTCTACAAAAAAATACTATTTGATTTTTTTCATTTATCTTAGTGAAATAACATTTATTTTATAGAATATCTCTATATTATTAATTAATATTAGATCATTGAACATCAATCTTCATCTAAACACAAATACAATTAACTATAAATATCAATAAACTCATAATTTTCAACTCAAATTACATTTTTATAATTTAATCCTTATCATCTAGTTTTTTCATTGACTCTTGAATAACTGAAAAAATTCATCATTTAATACTTCAAACAACAATGGTCATTATATCTGAGAATTTTTTTCCAACCTTCCTTGTCTCAATATTTTTTATCTATAATTATATCCTAGAATACCTAAAAATCAACTAATCATCTAGAAATACGAATTTTATCATATTTCCCAGTGATAACGAGGGTATATTTTGATCATAAAAAAAGTAGATATTTTACAACTCTTGATTTATTAGAGTTATTCATTCCTAGAATATGAACTTTTGATCCCCATCTATTGATAAATAATATCGTCACATTGATCATTCATTCATGATTAAAACAAATTTCCTTTTCATCCTCCTAATTCATTAGATGTATACAGTTCCCAAAAATCATTTTTTGTGACTCTCAATTTCACTCAGGTATAGTCCACTATTATCTGTTCATTGTAGATTTTTACAAAAATGGAACAACTCATCTGCTGGTTCCTTAACATCTACCAAGTCTACTATTTAATCATATGGTGATATAACTAACAACGTCTTCTTGATATCACATTTTTTGGATCCTTCACCATCATCTTTTATTTATCAATAATTTATTGATATAACATAAAAAACACATCTAAAATCACCGATTATATATTTATATGTGATTTATCTTCCATTAAATGCATGGTGAAAACATCATCTACCATTTTTTTCAAAACCACATAAAGAGTTCCGTATTCATTACTAATATATGAGGTTTACCGTCAATAGATATCAAAACTCATCATTTTTTGCATATTTTCCTTTCTTTATTATTGCTTTAATGTAACAAAATTGACGGTGTACAATGTTCCTTTTTCAATTTTATGGAAGTTGTTACTTTATTAGGTGATGTTCACCATACGTTCACTAAGGATCAAATTACATTTATCGAGGAGTTATCCGAATGAAATTTAAAAAAATTCAGTGAGATTCATATCCTTATTTTATATAATTATCCAATATTATATTTCTCATCATTAAGTTACTTCTAATTATGTTAAAATATTCCTAGTCAAACTATCATTTTTGATATAATCATATAATGATCTTAACAAGTGTTCATCTATTATGAACCATACCTCCTTGTAATGAGTAACATTTTTTCCAACCTATTCTGGTGGTACTACCATTATGCTAAAATCCTTTATGGTATAATATTTATAAAAACATATATTTTTTATAAACTGTATTTCATGATGTAATATAAAATTTTTTACATAATATAATCCAAAATGACTTAGAAGACTAGTGTTTTTTTAATTATATATATATACTAAAATTTGAAATTAAATTAATAAAAACCATTACAAAATGAATTTTATATTTAATTGATATTATAATACTATTCAAGGTAGCATGGAGATGTACATAATAAAGGGGTGAGATATAAAATCAATTAAAGGATAAATCAAAACATCGAATATTGTAATCTAATACTTAAAAGTGAAGAGGTATTAAATGATTACATAGAATGTTATTAATCATAGTCATGAACATAAAATAATTTGATAATATGATGACATCAAGTCATTATATGATTATGGAAACAATATAAAAACATAACATCATAAAAATAAGTATGGTTCAATCAAAAAGATATCATAACATAGTGTTCTTATTAAAACACCAAATGTTGAATATATGATATATAATGATAATGAAAATTACCTAAGGAATTATAGGGATATTAAATTTTTGTCCCACTAATCACATTAATGTTAGGTACATGAATTTTTGAACCACATAGACCATAAAACATAAGAAAAACATTATTCACAATTAATCACATAATTTGGAAGTATGTGTTATATAAATTACGGTCGCTACTCAATGAAATATAGTTACATCTATTTGGAAACCCAAGAGTATAAATGGTAATGGTTTTTCATAAAAGAAATGTATAACATGAAAAATATGGGAATAATTTTTCCAAAATAACAAGTGTACGCAATGATTCACAGAAGGGTTGGATGAATGTGAAAGGTGGTCTCTAATTACATGGAAGTGAAAAGAAAATTAAATGTTTGTGTATACAAATATTCTAAAATCAACAATTGGAAATAAAAAAAGAATAATAAAAATAAAGTACATGAATAATATGGAATAGAAAGAGAATATCCTACCATTATATGGTGATAATGACTAACAATAATGATCTCCATAAGTAATTTTGAACATATTGGTTGGGATTTATAGGGGTACAAATAATAAATATATTCTAAATGTTTTTTTAGTGTAGATTAATCAGAGGTTGTATGAGTATTGATAGAAAAAATATGGGAATTCTATCTTAATTTTTGATCCTAGGTACTAGACTTTATGGTATAAAATAATAAAAAAACATAAACATTTCCATTTTTCAAATTAGTTCTACCAAATTGTGCCATTTTTTCAATAATTTGTTAATATATGAAATTAATTATATAAAATAATGTCAATGGTGATGTTGGAGTGTTTCGTGATCCTAGAGGATTGTTTTTCAAACCATGAAATACAATATAGTCTTTAGAGGATTAATTAATGTTTTCAAAATAATCAAGTTACATCTTGAAGAAATTTATTTTAAATAGGATATCTATTTTTCTTCTTGGATTCCATTAATAGTATTTATTACATAACTTTTGGGATATTAGGTTGTAATAATCTATACCATATTATAATAATGTATTTAATGTTTACCCAAAAAGGTGTTCGTATAAAAAACATCTGAAAAAGTAAAAAAAGATAATTTCTATGAATTGATTTCAAAAATAATATTCATTTAAAATAAGTAATATAATAAATACTATAATTTAAACTTTAAAATAAAAAAATCACTTTTAAAAAAATTATTTTTATGAAACTACCCACATTATGACCATCATAATAGTTACATTGTAATTTATTTATTTTTTTAAAAATTTATTTTTAAATAAATATTAATTAATTATAATACTTCATGATAATATTATTTTTTTAAATAATTAGGAATTTATAAAAAAGTATTCAATTAATTAAAATTAAAACTTTTGAATAAAAAATATTTCTACCCATCAAAATCTGTTATTTATCAAACTCAGTATTAAATGTTGTTTATGTATAATGTAATAATGATAAGAGATAAATATAATAATATTTAATTAAAAAAATATATAAATCCTTATAAATAGGGTTTATATAGATTAACCTTTATTAAAGTAGTATACTCCGTATGAGTAAGGTTGGTTCTTGTGGTACTTTTATAGCATGGTTTAGAGAGAATTGTTTGACATGAGATACTGTTAGGCATAAAATTATCTAGTAAATATTTTTTATTGAGTTTTTTTGTTGAATTTTGGATAGGTATTATTAAAATGAAAATTTTAGTTATTCTATATCCCTTAGAAATGTTTAAAAAAGGGATTCTTGTGGTACGATCAAACTAGTCATTCACATCACGTCATAAATCTCTGTAAATTCATATTTTAAATAAATATTAAATTTTAAATATATTAATGGTTACTTTAGATCAACTATATTAATGATATTTATGATTCTAAATTCTATTTGAAACATTGATGAAAAATTATTGGCTTATTTTATAATGGACTTAGGTGAAAAATGAAAATTAGTTCATGTGGTTTCTAAAACTACATTTCATAATAGTGTATTTACACATTAAAATTAGAATTTAAATTATAACATTTTAAGTAATCATAAGCTTGTAAATACTCACAGTTCATCTATCAATGAACACAAATTTGGAAATAAAATCAAGTGTAACATCAAATCATCTTACTTTCTCATGGTTCACACCTTATGGAAAACATAAATATTAACCAATATAGTAAATAGTGATCTTACAACCTTAATAAATTTTTATTAAATCATAGTTAAACTCAGGTAAATTTTTGATTGATGTACAAGAAAATCATATATATGTTATCTCAAGGGATTCATAGTCACTCATTATAAGCTATAACTAACATCTGATTCATTACCTTTAGTGACCCACTTCATAAAATCGTCTATATATTTCATAAAATTATCCTCAATATTTCTTACACAAAAAATATATGTTCCCATTTTTTTGTAATATTATTCATTGATCTAACTTATAATTCGCAATTTATTGAAAATAATACAGAAAAAACCTTTACCTTCCTCAATCTCTTTCTTACCAACAAAAAAATAATTTACATCTCTATAATCCTTTAAAAGAATACTTCACCATTATTAGCCCTTGGGTAATTAAATCCACTGCAATAATTTTTATTCAAATTCTACGTTGATGCTAAATTAAATGATTTAATCTTCCAATTCAAGATATTAAATTGAATGGATCTATATTTGGGGGACACACTCCATAATTTATAATCTTCTCCCCATATATTCAGAAGAATTAAAAATTAATCATGAAGTTGTTAAGGGAAATACAAAAACAATTTCCTAAAGTAATGTAAAAAATCAACCACTTATAAGTCTATAGGATATATAATCGATGTAAAATACATTTTAGTGACTTATATGGAATCGAAATATATCCATATGAAGCTCACCAAATGGTAAAAGAATGAAAAATTGTTTTCTAGTGGTTAATCAAATGTTTTCTCAGTGTTATATTATTTATCTATCTATAAATATATTAAAACCATTAAACCCAAAACTAGTCCACTCAACCATTTCCTAGAATTTGTTTCATTTTCTAAAAATGTTTAAATCCTTACCCCTTAATAATAATATTTAATTTTGTAAAGGATTAGATAATTTATATTAGTTCCTAAATAAGAAAAAATAGTTTTTCTCAAGAATTTTAACAAAATAAACCTCATAGTTATCACATAGATCATAAACTCTTGGGTAATGTATTCTAGATAAAGCATAGTCTCTTCAACACTTTTATAAGAATCTAATATTTTCATTTTATTATAAATTGGTTTTATAAATTTTTTATTTTAAATCATATAATAATAGATATCTATAAATAACATATAAATATTCCCTACACCAAGAAGGATGATCCCCATCTTCATTAATTATCATATATGATATTAATTAATGTCTTCAGTAGGGGAACCATTCTTCCATACAATATTTAATAGTCCATGAAATATATCATATGTAACTCTATTATATTTCCACATCAAACATATCATAATTTCAATCCTTAAATTTTATCACCATCTATTCCTAACTCAATGAAAATTATCAGAACATTTTAGAGAATAAGGTGGATCATTATTTTTATATTATTCATAGTGATAATATTTATAAATTTTTCTCAATCCAAATCCTACATTGGATTCACATATTTTTTTACCATGTTATCAACCATCATAATATAATAATAAAATTATTTATAAGCATGAAATGTATCCATTTATATAAAAAAATTTACTTTTTGTGGTACATTCACATTATCTTCTATAAAAATTGAATATTTTATTTTTATGTTTTATTATAACATCCTAAAAATATCAACAAATTTCTTCAGACATTCAATATATCATATGAAACATGTTACATTTTCTTCTTGTGGTGATTAACTAATATATATTTTTATTTACCATTATTATTAAATAATATACAATGATTTATGTCTTCTATTAAGTTACACATCGATGGTAACATCAAATGATCTTTAGCATATATTTTTGATGATTTATCCCTTAATCATATCATATTATTTTTAATTTATATTTATTTTCTATGTCATCATATATTTCATAATTTATTTTAAATGATTATGTAGCCTTTTTTGATATCCATGAAGAGAAATTTTTATCCAGAGTAGAAGCCTATAATCATTGATGGATAAAATCTATTAAAATATTATACAGTTATTTTTTAAGTCACATATATTTCATTGTATTCCATAGACTAAATAAAGTCTATATTTATTTTATTACTCATCAAATTTATTAGAATTCTTCCATTAATTGAAACATAGTTGTTCTGTGTAAATGTAAACCAGTACCAATTTTTTTCTATGATCACTTTCATTGAACCTTAAATAGAATTCTTCAACAAATTCAATAATTTTAATGTAAAAGAGTTTAAATAATTCTTTATTTGCATTATATATACATAGTTTAGTATTTTCTATATTCGATTTTGTGTTACCTTAATATTGACCTTCCTTGTTTTTTAGTTGATATGTTATAACTAGAATCAATGGCCTTATTTATAAAATTCTCATAGAACTAAGACTAGTTGATAATTATAGACTTCATTCATTGTATATATTATATATATATTTTAAATATTTTATATAATAGAAACAACTTTTGTTTTCGAACCATATGGGAATCACCTCATCTATTTGTATTTTCTTTTACCATTATAATTTTTGTGGGTTTCTCGCAGTTTATTCCATTTATATATGAAACTAAATTTGTATACTTCATTATACAAATAATAAAATATAGTGAGAAATTTCTTACTAGAGCTTGAGGCTTCATAATTTTCAATTTCTATCGATGATGTATCTTCTGATTGTATCATGATTTTATTCTACTAGAATAAGTCCTTATGACATTATAATTTCTATAAAAATTCAATTTTTAGACATTTTATTCTCTTTTGGGGATGATTCATGTTGAGTAACTTTATTATTTATAAATTTTACATTTAACTCAGGAAACAATAATGATAAAGTGTTTATTTATCTTTATGGGTTATAATTTTTTTTCAAATTTTAATTTCATCGTTAAAATATAATTTTTATTATATTATTTTCATTCATATAGATAATATTCATCATCCATTATCGATTTAGCATTAACATCCAACTAAGGATTCTTGATATTGATACAACCTTTTCTGCATGAATCATTTATATATAATAATTATTAAATAACAGTTTCCTCTTAAATTTTAATCTAAATTCTTCTTAAATTAAAGAAATTTTTTAATTATAATGAACTAATTATTATTTTTAATCAATTAATTTAGTAATTGTCATGAATATTTTCATTCTTATTAAATTCATTCTCTCGTTATATTTGGATTCAAACTATACCTTCTCATACTTTATTCCCTTGATAAATTTTAATACGCAACTTGAAACCTCTATAAGGACACCCTTCAGAAAATCCTTGAAAATACCTAAGAGAGAACATGTACATATAATTAGTGGAAATAATTTCCTTAATTGCACTTATTTATCCTTGTAGATCATGCAACAACATTGTTAGAAGGAGGATGAATTAGTTTTGTCATTTGTTTCAAGATAAAACCAACTTAAACTACTACGCATTATATGTTTTTTTAACAACTACATAGTTCGGATATATGGATGTTATAATGTATCCTAACCAATTAATTATTTATTAAATGAAGATATATAATTAATAAAACCACACCAATATTCTTATTGTGTATGGTCCCTATAGGGGAATCAAACTCTCTATTATATCAGGTTATCATTTTGATATGTAGACTATATAATTATATTATTATTATCTATTTTCTGTTAAATAGGTACATTTTCATCCATAAAAAATTTGAATCACCCCAATGTACAATATTTAACAACCAGCGTTTTTATAAATAATGTTTTAAAAAGATATAAATTTTCTGGATATTTTGTGTCACTCCCAAGACTGAGTTTTACAAAATAACAATATACTATTATCATTATTATTTAATATATAACATATTTGTTGTAATGGAAGGAATGAAGAGGATTAAATAACATAAAATGATATATATTTTATTCATTATTAATAATAATCTATTATTTATAAATGAAATCATAATAAATTAAAATTGAAATAAATGTTTTTTTAAAAGAATTGTTTTTTTTCTAACAGTTAGTCACAATTTTTATACATATTTTAAAATATCGTTTTTGGAATATTTTAGAAAATTTATTTGAAAAATAAAAAAATTCAGAAAAAAAATATGAAAATTATCTTGGGGTGAACATTTATGATTTTTCAGAAATAATTTATTTTTTAAGAATAGTAAAAAATGTTAAATTTTAATTTAAAACATCATTTTATTTTAAATAATTTATATTATTAATTGGTCTTAATATAAGATTAAATATATTATAATTAAAATAATAAAACTTAGGATAATTGAAAAAAAATTATTAGGTTTCGATATAAAAAAAATCTAAACTTTTTATCTTGTTCGCTTTAAAAACACTTTTTCACCTCACATATGTGGATTAATTTTTTATTTATATTTTACAATAATGTGAATATGAATTTGGAAAATTGGGTTCCACATTTGGGATAATAATAACTAATAATTTAAAATATTCTGAACATATATTATAAAAAATAAATATTAAAAGTAGTTAAGATTATTTAACATGGTCAAGGTAAAAATGGTTTTATCAGGCGTAAAACTTATATGATAATGGTAAATGATGGAACAAAAATTATAAAAAACACATTTTATGGAAATATATTGACCTTGTACAATATTTTTAAGAGATTGGACCATTGTTGGGCCCTTTGAAAAAAAAATACATGGGTGGAATTAGTTTTTCAAACCAATTACAAGTGTGTCAATCACCTCACTTATAAAAGGCCAACCATTTTCCTCTCATATTTAAACCATAAAAATGTCTTGGTTTATAAAATAAAAATAATAATTACCTTTTATATTCCTTCCAATAATTATATGAGGATTTTTTATTAAATATATTAAACAAAGTAATGACTTTTGTGCATGCCTAAAGTGGATACATGAAAAAGAGGCAACATTCATCGATAAGAATTTTTGTTTTATTTTATCCTACACCATAATGAATAATAATTATTCCATGATTATATAATAAATTTTTTATCCTCCTTATAATTAGTTTTTTTAGGGCCATTACCTACTACCATATCCCCTTCTATCTAATTGGTTATGAAATCATCAATCATGTGTATAGCAGAATACCACCTCATAAATCAATGTATATAATTTTTTCATTACTATCTATTTTAGATTGGAATAATGATTTATTTATTATTTTTATAATATATGTTTATAATATTATTCTTATTAAAAAATTATATCACACATCCCTTTATTATTTATATTTTTTTGGAATATGATAATGTCGCTCATTTGTAAAGAGGGCTACTACCTTATGAAGTGATGTGACGCATTCATGCTTTATAAGGAATATTTCATGGATTGTTTTAATTAATATATTTGATATTTATGACATGAATTTGATTATATAATAAAAATAAATAATTCATATTTCTTTATTTTATTTAAATAATAAAATATAAACAGCGTTCTTGCATATGTATGGCCTACTGTCACCCTGAATAGTTTATTGCATTTTCAATCACTGAATTTTAAGGATTAATATAAATACATATATATAAATATATATGAAATTTATCTCCTACATAAAATTTTGGTCTTATGAAAATCATTATCAATTTAATACGTCCAAAAATAATAAATTAATAAATATTTTTAAAACAAAGTAGTTGTTACCTGAAACGTAAAATTAATGTGGAATTGTTAATAGACAAGAAATAAAAGCTCATAACAAAACAATATATGTTATCTTGTATATAAATATTTTTCATTAATTTAATTATAATTAAATTATTTTTATTACCTTAGTTGTTTTAAAATAATTAAGAATGTTAATACATAAGGTAAGTGATTAGTTATCCCTATTTTATTTATGAGAGACCTATGAAAATTAACCACTAGGTTCTTTTAAGTGGTGTATACACTACCCCATTGATAATATATATAATGAATCACATCATTATAATTATTGTTATGTTAAATTTTATGTTATTTATTTATGGGTATGATTTTTCAAGTGGATACTAATGTGGTGAGGGGTTGTAGTCCCAAAATCCCTTCTTTGAGAAATATGTTATATTAAACGCCTATATTCATTTATGAGTTGTATATATAACCAATTTGATATGTAATTCCAGGTTCTAATTTATCCTCATGATAAATTATGTTTCATTTTATGTAACACTTTTATGGGACTTATTATTCAATGTAGGAATGTAGTAATTATTTACTGTTACAATCGCATCTTTTATTATGGTTGTATCTGGAATTGTTTTCGATGATAAAATATTTTGATCCACATATAATGAAACTCATGAATTTTAATGTACATTATTTATTACTGAAATTTTCATGTAATAGTTCAATTTCTCAGTGCATCGGTACTTAAAATAATTGGGAAGATGTTTTTAATAAAATTAGACATTATTTCACTCTATGGAAATAAATTTATTTTATTTAAAACCTATGCTTTCTGTAATTGATTTCCAAAATGTTTTATTAATTTTCATTGACTTTAAAAAGGAAATTTTACCCATTCTTTTATTTTTAAGAAATCATTTTGAATGAATGTTAATTTAATTTCCCAAAACAATTTTCATTTATCCTTTACTAAAAGTGTAAAAGAAATATTTTTTTAACATGTACTGTATGAATGGTATTTTTAAATATCATGGCCAATCATTACATCAATGCCTCCATTATATGTTTTCTAGGTTATTTTCTGTGAGAAATATTTTTTTACATTCTCTAATTAATTTTTTTTGTCAAATAATAAAGGCTATTTTTTTAATAAATGTTTCAAATTATTTATAATGACTCATTAATATTTTCTCACTGGTTATTTTTTGATAAAAGGATTTTCAGACTATTTTTCATTTTATAATGTGATTTCAAGGAAATGTTATTTTACTTAAGAAATTTTCCCATATATCCTTCAAAATCCTTATCCATCTAATATGACGCACATTGATATAATTTATGCTTTACTAGGGTAATGAACCAAAGATTTGATTATTATTATTTCTCTGAATGGTTTTTGTTTATTACAATAGGATGTTTATGAAACCTGGTTATGCTCCACTAGAAATACCATGAGAGAATTTTAAACAACCATACTCATTATTACAAAGTAAATAAAAACATATTACATAAAACTATAAATAACTAAACATGAAATATTGATATGTATACTATATTTGGGAATTAAGTGCATTGAATAATATCCTGAAAATAGGATACAACAAAATAATTGAAAATTTTCTTAACGAGATTATAAAATCTGATATATTTTAAAATAGTATGGGATAACATGGAGACATACATATGATAGGCTTGACCTATAAAGCCCAGTAAGGGAATAAACATTACTTGAGGTAATACATGTCAGAAAATTAGAATATCAATGAGGAATAAAAGGATTCAGAATCATAAAAATTGACTACAAGACATTATATATTTTGATAATCAAAAAATAAGATTGGGAATGTTACCAAAATTTAAAACAATTCATCGTATACAAATGTAAAAGATAAATTCCAACACATCATGATGTAAAATATCCTATAATGGGATCAAGTTCACTCCCTATCCCAAAATGACATATATTGAGAATAAAATTTACTCAATGCAATGTAGCACTATATAATTCATGGCACACACCACTATTATTTCCTTCCCATACATATGTATTCCATATAGATTATACAACATGGATTCAATCATCATCTTTATTTATTCCACGATAAATGATTTTAGAATACATTAAGGTAATTTCAAGGTCAAAGATGTATGTTTATATATAGGTGAACACCCAGGATATGAAACATGTATGGTATTTACTACACAACTATTTTGGCAATCAAAATCGCAGAGAAATTTTAGCAGTATAACAGTGTCATCTAAAAATTCATAAAATTGGTTGATGAGAGAAAAGTGGTATCACATAATTTGTAGATAAAGTTTATAGTATTGGGAATATAGATTAATATATTCCTTCATAAGGAAATTAATTCAAAAAATATATTATAAATAAGGACCTTGGATAAAGAGGAGAATGTAAATGGTCACATACCTAAGATTGGGACTCCAAATGCTTGGGGGAGATTGAAAACAGATTGTGGGAACACTTAGAGTACTATACATAGGGTAGGAAGAGTAAATACATGCTACAAGTATTTTTAGTGAATATAAATGGGTGTTTAGATGGGTTTATATAAAAAATGAGTATTGAATTCATCATCATTTTTCAATCATTGGTTTTGGGCTGTATATAATAAAATAAAATAACATGTAAATCAACGCATGGTTTTGGCCCATTGTTTCATCCAAATGGGTGTGTTTTCCTTATATTATAAGGAAGAGGGTTGAAAATTAGAAAATAATTCCCTTTCTTATGTAGAGGACTGTCATACTATTAAATAATGATTTTAAATCATTAAAATATATCAATGGTTTTTGGAGTATTAATAATGGATTAATGAAATTAATAAAATAAACATAAATTGTATTAATTATAAATATAAAACATATATTTTATCATGTATACCGTTTATAGTACTTATTACATCACTTTGTAGTCATTATGATGTTGTAATACACAATATATATTTTGACGGTATATTATTTTCACCATAAAATTTGATAGATTTAGAAAAGTATGGAAAATTAACCATTTAGTAATATTAAAATATTGATTACAAAAAGAATATAAAACTTATTAAAATAATTTTATAAATAGGATAACATTTCAATTTTAAAAAAATAGTATTTATATATTGATAAATGTTTGTTTTTTGAAAATAATCATATTAGAACCTTCATAAAAATTAAATTTGTCTTGATATAAATTATATGATCATTTATGTTTTAAAAAATTATTTAATAACATTTTTATTATTGTTATATTATTTATTTTATTAAGCCATTGTATCATCAAGATAATTTCTTAAATTGAATTATAATATTACCCATAAATAATATTTGTGTTTTATTGTATAAAAAAATGTTTAAAGTAACTATAATAGGATGTAAATATATTCTTTATTCTATAAAAAATAATGTAATTAATTATATTTATAGGTTCATGATACATATCTCATTAATACACACAAAACACTCATATATTAAGGATCATGACAAGGAGGATTTCATGGGGTGGCTCGATAAAAAGGTTTGGTCCATGATCTTGATGACCATACAATTATCATAAAAATGATTCTCTTAGGATTAAGTAATTGGATCTCATATTGGGATTGGACAACGACAAAGCCTAGTGATGCTATATTCCAAATAAGCTCTAATAAACATTCTTTATAGAGTAAGATCCTATTTCTTTTGCTAGTCTATTTCATTTTTCTATGTCAATTCGATTTGTTAAAACCCAATATTTATAAAAATAATGTGACCACTATTCATATGATATATTATCATTTTTAATGATGTTTAAGGATCATTTGAATCCAATAAGATATAAATCTAATGAAGGTAATGTGTTTTATAGAACAGTATGACATAATAAGACCTAAAATAAAATCATAAGGTAAATTATATTTTTAAATGTTCAGGTCATTACAATCTTCCACACTTCAGAAATTTTTACTCTTAATTTACACATACCACACTAAAATAGAAAAGGGTAACTCTATTTAATCACATCAACCTACCCCCATATCACTTTTTCAAACATGAGTTTTCTCCATAGCAGTTTTAAATGGTTCATTGTCTCCTTTCATAGAACCATGTCTCAATTATCTATGACATCCACTAGTTACTCTTCATGGGAAATATCATTATCCAATAAAACCACCTATAGATTGTGTGAATTGAAGGGTTATTGTATGTACATCCACTAGAGTGATACACTGAATGAATCATATACTAGAGATATATTAGGTTGGAGTTCAAGTCAATAGGTTGTCTGTATAATGAGATCAAGGATATCAGAAGTAACGATGTACATTGGACTAAAGTTTCCCATCTTCAAAAATATCATAACCATATTCCTTAGATATATGAGGAGTAATACAACGTCTTTGAAATCAAAATCCAGGTATCATGAATGATTGTTACCATAGCACTTATATTAACTATGAGTATCTTTGATGTGTTGTTAAATAATCATAGTTGTTTAAACTATTTCCATGACCATTTTAGGACCTAGAAGTTTTTCATTCTCCAAATCCATCATAGAATATAGGTATTCCACACCTCTTCCCCTAAATAGGTGAATTGGTATTTATTTGGATTCCTATGTTGAATCTATTTTTATAAAAACAACATGGACAAATTAAGATTTTCTTACCGTCCCTGTTAGAAGTAAATTGAACATGATGTCAACATTTCTTCAACAATATGTATAATACATGCGGATTGGTCATCAGTTTGAGGGTGATAATTCGTTTTGATATTCTACTCAGTGTTTAGAGCTTGTTGAAGACATTTACAAAACATGGTATTGAATCTTGGATCACAATCGGATATAATCAAAAGTGTAACTTTTTGAATCCTCATTACTTCTATGAAGTATATATGTGAATGTTGTTCTGGTGAGAATTTACCTAAAAATGAAATTGTGTGTTTAGTATTTATAAGATTTTCAATAATAATATAGATATAATTAAACCAATTTTTTGTCTTCATAAGACCAATGAGAAAGTCCATGGTGATTTTTCCCATTTGTGTACATGTATGGGAAATGGTTTCATCATCATCTGGTATTTTTTTTATTTGTTTCACATTATTACATACAATAAATCAGGATGTATATTCCTCACCTATATTCATCATATTGTCCCACTAATAATTCCATTGGAGATCTCAATACATCTGTGTGCTTCTTGGGTTGATGGAGAAGGTTGATCTACATGAATCATCCAATAACTCCACCATTAACTCAGAATTTTATGGTACACATAATCTTGAACAAAATATCATAACTCCAACATCATTATCATTGAAATCAAAGTATTTACCTTTTCATATGTTTTCCAATATTTTGTAAAATCATTTTTCATCTATATTAGAATCCATTTTCTTCCTCATAAGGGATAATTGAGCTATCATTTGTGAATGGATTTATGATGTTCCATACATTATGATTCCCATGTCCATCCTATACAAATCCAATAAGATGAGATCCCTATCAATTATCAATAAAGATTGAATCTTTGGAAATTATCTACATATAATGTATTAAAAATTATACTTTTTTCCTTGGATGGTTGTTATTTGATCAGTCATATTCCTTGATTAGATCTGACGATCTTCATTAGAACACATTCCGATCTTTCTTTATTAGTATATACTTGAGTATTTTGTGATCTATATTAATTTCACACTTATCTCTTAGGAGATAATTCCTTCATATGTTAAAAGATAATATCACTCTAGCCAAACTCTATATCATGTGTTGGGTTATTCTATTCATTAGCATTAAATTACCATAATGATTATACTAGGAAATTGTCACTCTTCATTAACACATTTCCCAGGTCCTTCATTGAAGAACCCCTAAACAACATGAAAAGTTTTCCTCTTATGGTTCGTGTGAGAACATGGTTAGTGATAATAGTTCTTTTAATAGTCCTGAATAAATAATAACATTCCTAATTCTATAAAAAACATGAATCCCCAGAGTGTTTTCCTGGTTAGAGGGTTTGAAAATAATGAGAAATTTCAAAAAAAAATTGATGATAATTAGCAGGAAATCAAAATAAAATATAAATATATATAATAGATTTTGGCATTATCCAACATTAAATTACATATGTTTTTAAAGTTTCCACTGATATTATATTTCTTGTCATAGTATTCCCTAATAATTATACATCCTTCCACCAAAACGCATATTTTCTATGCATTGGATAAATATTATCCTTCTGTAATGTCTTTAGAATAATACGCATATACTCCTCATTCTCATACATTATTTTCGATTATTCAAGAATAATATATATTAATACTAATAATTTTTTTAAGGTATCCTATAAACACTATATTAATTATGAAAATGATGATTTCTATACCATTAGTGTGTAGGAATGGTATTACTATGTACTCAAAGTGCACATACCTTGTGTAAAAAGCACTCTTAAGGATATAGTATTTCTAAAACACCACAAAAAACCATGGATGCATAGTTTTCCATAGTTACCTTCTGGAGGTATGTCATGAATGTCTTGTGATCTTTTACTCATACTCACTGATAGATTTTTCATCTTCTTGCATGAGGGAATGGAAACCAATTTCTATTTTTAGTCGAAGAGTGTGAGGAAAATTTTTATTAAAAATAACTTTCCATAGTTACTTCCACCCCATAACATTAATCAATTACCCATTCTTCATATTCTTGATCAATGACCACTACTGATCAGCATCGACCTCTATATTATATATAAATAATATAACCTCCTCTTCATTAGAAGATTGAATGATGGAGTTGATCTTTTCAATGTAGTTGATCAATTGTTCCGCAATTACTGGATCATATGATTCATTTAAAGTAGGATGCCTCTTTTGCCGAAAGGACCCAATCACATCTTGTCCTTTTTAGGGGGATTTCGAAGATTTTTCAGAACTAGGATTCTATTCAGAACCATAGTTAGATGAGAGTGAATCATCATGATTTTTTTTATTCCTACTCCCATTTGGTTGTCCATATCATTAGGATAGTCATCACATACCCCATTACATTTATTTTTTACCTGATTCCTTATGTTTCCAACAATTTTCTAAAATAAAGGTAAAGCAAGTAATGATTATTTTTAAACTATTAAACACATAAATGAGAATTTAATGGAATTAATGTTATATCATATAAATTAAATTTATTTCCATATATTATTATTATTTAGTTTTAAATCAATGTTATCTATTATATATTTACTATCATATAATCATATAGTAATTTCTTTTCATTACCATAATAATGCTTCATAATAAATTTATTATTTTACCAAATCATATCTCCTATGAGTGTCAAGGTGGGTGTGCAGAAAGGTATGTTATCATGTACCAGGTATCATTGTGTTAGGTCTGACACACCTTGTCGTAGTTTTTACCCCTACGTATATCTATTCCAGAACAAAAGCCTCCTATAGTATCAAAAAATGGAGGAATTTTCATGATTAACTACTTAATTTTTAATTAACAAAATTTAAGTATGTTTTCATTACATTTTCTTGACCATATGTATTTCAATAGTGTTTTCAAATCCTAATAACGACAAAAACTATACCCTTCTTTTAATACTGTCTATAACAAACCTTCTCAATATTACAAATTTAATCTTGTTTTGTTAAAAAAGTTACAATAATAAACATGGATGATCAATAAGTATAGTGAATATGGAAAATTGGTAAATAGCATAAAAATTTAATATGGGATTCCACAACATTATTGAAAACATCCAAAACATGATTCTAAATTTCCAAGGCATTTAAAATTGTATGGGAGAACCTGGGAACATACATAAGAAATGGGTGACCTAAAAATACTTGTAAGGGAATAAACATGAAATTGGGTAATAGATGATAGAAAATTGGAACATCATTGAGGAATAAAAGGATTTAGAATCAAAAAAATAAAAATAAGACATGACATACCATGATAACCATAATAGAATCATGGAAATATGGAAAAAACATAAAACATTAAATAATAATAATGGGTGAAGGATAACTACCAATATATCATGATGGAAAACTCCTGATAAAAGAATTCGTTTAACTTTCTATCCCAACATGACAACACATGGGACAAAACATTATCTAATGCATTGGATCACTATAAAATTATGGTATCATCCATTGCTTTTATTTCATTCTCATATATAAGTGTGCCACATATATCATACAAGATGTATTCATTCATCATCACATTTTATTCTTTAATTAATATTGTGGAATAAATAAATGTAAATCCCAATTCAAATTGGTATATTTGAATAAAGGTGAACATTACTGATAGAAAATTTGTATGGTATTCACTAGAAAATAGTGTCTGAATAAAAAATCAAGGTAAAATTTCGAAATCATAATGGCATCACTAAAAATTCATAAAATGGGTTGATGATTGAGAATGGTCTATCTCATTATTTTTACATATATTGTAGTGCTTGGGTAACATAACATCAAATATTTTTTTATAAGGAAATTAAGATAAAATAAATAAGGTAAATAATAGACATGAATAAATGGGATAAATGAAAGGATCCCTTACAAGAGTGTGTGACTCAGAATTCTTAAAACGTATATAGAGAAGCAATGGAAGAGTAAGGACATGAAACATATATTTTTAGTGAATATAGATTGTATAATCGGTGGGTTTATATTGTAATTGAGTGGGTAACACGTTTTCATTTAAGAAACATAGGTTTTGGACTCTATATAATAAAATAATCAAAATCAAAAAAACATCCCATGATTTTACACTAAATTCTACCAAATGGGAGTGGTTTTAACTATTTTGTAATTGAGCGTGGAGAACATAACAATATTATTCCCTTTCTTATGTGGAGGTGAGTAAAACTCTTATAAATATAATTTTGAAACATTAAAATATATTAATGGATTTAGAGAATGCATAATGATATTATAAAATTAATCAAATAAACATAAAATATTGTAACTTTAAATAGAAAAAAATATTTAATCATGGATACCACATATTTTATTTATTACATCACTTTTTAGAAAATATGATGTCATAATACATGATGTATTTTTATACTTTAATTAATTTTTACCCCAAAATTGGATTCTCTCAGAAAATTATGAAACATTCACCATCAGATTATATTGAATGTATGATTCAAAAAATCATATTAATTTAATCAAACAAACTTTTAAATAATTAAATTTTCACTTTTAAAACAATAATATTCAATTATTGAGAAATGTTTTTTTAACTATTTTTTAGCATCTATAAAAATTACATTTTACATTATAAAAATTATTTCATAATTTATATTGAATTAAAAGTTTATAATAATAATTTTTTGAATAAATATTTTTTTCTTCAAACAACCATTAATTAATCAAAATAAATTCTTCAAGTGAATTTGAATGTTATTAAAAAACTGTTTGTGTTTTATTATATTAAAATATAAATTTATAATATAACAATAGTACGATGAAAATATATTCATTATAATTTAAATAATAATGTATATTCTCATATTTATTGTGTCTTGATACTTATCAATTTAATAAACTATAAAAAACCATGTGTTTAATGTGCAAGACAATGAGTCTTTCATGGGATGGATAGGCACATGTGGTTTGGGGAGTGATCACAATGAGCTTCAACATCGCCATTAAATAGTTTTCCTCATGCTTATTTTGTTGGATCTCAAATTTCTCTTGGAAAATGTAAAATACTAGTGATAATATCTCACTTAGATGTTATAATAAATGGGATTTATAGGGTATTATCGTACTGGTTGAGGCCATCCCATATGATGTCTTTGCCAACTAGATTTTTTAAAACTCTATATTTATACTAATCATTTGATCACTTTACAATCACTATATTTAAAATGATAATGATTCCTAATGGTAATTTAAATATGATGTGATATAAAACCAAATAAATGAATGTTTTTTCTATAACCATATTATATAAATAGAAATTTAATTATGTCACAAAGGAAATTTAACATACAACTTCTTAGGTCATTACTGAATTTTTATGAAACCAAATTCTTATAATGTTTTATACTATGGTGAAAATTTTAAACGGTAATAGAATCCTTCCACTATTAAATAGTTTATGATATGATTAAATGTTAATGTAACAAATTTAATTTTTGGGGTTTTTATATGATGGAACATTAATGATCCTATGAACATATATGTATGATTTTTATTTTTTGAAACATGTATCTTATAAGCATGTTTGGTGGATCTTTTAAAACCAATGATGGTGGTTATGTTATAACTAGTTATTATTGATATGTTTTTAAAAAATATGTGTAGAAATTATATCTACCTCCAATGCATTGGGTAATGATTTATATATCATTAGATATACATGAATTTAATTGGGAGTGAACTATGCTTAGTAAGTGACTTTGTCTGCAAGGATGGTCTTGGGAGTGAACCATAACTACTATGATTGATTGCTGAGAGAACACATTTCTACAGGATGAATGGTATTCCACAAGGGATGGTGGTGTGTCCGACATAGGAGGTGCAACCAATAATAAATTTCTTTTATATGTTTTAAAAATGATCCTCTAATACTAATCAATCTATTTTTTGTAATTATGTGTATGTCCATATTCTATGTCTTATGCCAACATTTTCCCTCATGGATCATTTTCATTAATTACATTTTGAGTCATTTCTTATGAAATTCCAATATTCATTATATGTCTAGGGATTATAACCATTGATATGAATGGTATTTTTTCAATTTTTATGATAATTTTATCATTCCCTTATATTCATATTGTTATTTCATATCTCTTTTGTTTACCCATAATAATCATATGATCTCACAATTTATTATGTATCCTTCCCCTAGATTTTGTGTAAATGTTTTTTATAAGATTATTGTATGGGGATATATTTATGGGATACATTGATGATATTTTAATAATTAATATGACTATGTTCTATGTTTACAAAGGCAATAAAATATTATGTTCCTCAGGCTTCTGTTTTTATAATTTTATTGATAATAAATGTATATGTGGTTATTGAAAAATTTTACATTAGGGTAAATACCCAAAAAACACAATATTGAGATAGACTTGATTAGGAACTAGTGCATAACAATTATCCATGTTACACATATGGTTTCAAACATATGGAGGATATTCATTGGAAATCTACAAAAACATTAGGAAAAATCATTGAATATATAAATATATTTTGAATATGAATAACCTAGGATACAACTATATTGTAATATATTAAATGAGATTTCATGATTTAGACCTCATGTAAGAGTTTTATCATGATAATGGGGTTCCACAATATGATCAGTGTGAGTCGCACTGTGATTAATTTTTTTAACAATAGATTGAGCCTAAAATAACCATGTTTGTGCTATGTCTGATGAACAATGCAGTTATTTTCCCCTAAAGAAACCAAATTATATGTGATCTAGAATAAAAAATATTTTTCTTATTCTAATAATGAATTTCCATGATGTGAATCATGTTCGACTTATAAACAAATAAATGAGTGAATAATATTTTTCTATGTAATTCATTAAGAAAATTCCACATTCATCAAGTGGGTTTCTTGTCCATTAGTTACAAAATAATGGTTCCGTACATCTAAAAACATATTTTCCATTCTCTAGTGTTCAATACATGAAAAAATAATTTTGGTTTATATCGTCTAAAAGTATTCATCAATAAATGGAAAAATTTATTCCTTAATAAATTCATGAAGAAGGAATGGAAATTGAAATTCTAACAATTTCAGTTTTTTGTATGAAATAAAATATTGAGTCTCATTACAACTAAAATAAATGACTTGTTCAAATAATGTTTTAATCACATACATTCTAGAAATGTTGAAAAAAGATATAATGGGAGTATATGAATGGATGAAGAGGGTATTAGGCATTTTTGATGTATGAACATCAAGAAAAAGAATTTAGAAATTATTTGATGAGACAATTCAATGAAAAACCTGAGGGAATGTTCAATAGAATTCACCACCCACTATCCAATGTTTCAAGTGATAGAAGCATGGGAATTATGATAATTATTAACTATTCCAAGGGATAATATGTAGGAAAATATATAAAACCCTATAATATTAATTAAAAAATCTATGTATTATGAAATTAAAAATGATAAATAAATCATGATAATTATTGAAAACTTATCCTCCCCTGCTTAGTTGGTAATTTCTTTATTAATTTTTTATTAATGCGCCCTATTAATATATTATTGTATATCCATTACTGATATTTCATGTGACTGTTTCCCTCTAAATGGATTCTATAATAATGAAATCACTTTGGATTTTATGTTGGTAAAAGGAAGCACTGATTCATCAAATGGTTTTTTTTATAAGTCAATATATTATATAAGGAATGAAAGGGAAATCGACTTTTTAAATAGTTTCTCTCTCTGTTAACTTATGATATATGGATACCATAATTTTTTATGAGTATAAGATTAATCATAAGATCAGATTCATATACACCCCTTATTAGGATTTATGTGACATGATTTTATCAATATTAGGGTTATTCAAAGTGAAATTTATGGTAATGAAACACTTTTCTTTTATATAGGAGTGGAAAATGTAATTATGGATTAATGACTTTACACTTTTTGGAAACATGATTAACTGTATTGGTAACCATTATGGTTTATCATATGATTTACAATGGGACAATTTGGGTTACAGTTAGAAAAATTCATTGTCACAGGAGAAGGATTCTCATTAGATATATTTTCCAGAAAATACACTAAATATGTTGTAATGTTTCACGGAGTAACACATTCAGTTTTATTTGATCAGGATATAGTGTTTACCTTACTGTTTAGGAAATGTTTATAAAATGATCTTGTTATAGAGATAAATATGAACACATATAATCATCTTATGATAGGTGGTTAGTCTGACTGAAAAATAAAAATTCTAGATGAAATTTTAAGGTCATGTTATTTGGATTGATAAGGTTATTGGAATAAACCCATTCTTTAAGTTGATATTCATTTTAAAAATATCTTTCAATCTAGAATTAAGATGGATCCTTTTAAATACATTATAGAAATAAGTCCAGAATCCTAATGAAATGGAATTATGTTTCATTATGTTAGCTATTGGAATATAAGAAATATGATGAGATGGTGGAGAATGATAGATACATTGAAAAACATGTAAAAACTACATAATGTTGGAAAAATATATTGCTCTTGTAATTATTGATGTGATATAGGGTTTAGATTTTGTGAGAAGGTATTTATATGAATATATATATGTAATAAATAATTTTAATATATGACCTAGATATATCACTCCCCTAGAAATTGTTTATCTTATTGGTACCTTATAATATCACTTGAATCTTCCACCTAACCTATCCCGGGTAACAAATTATTCTATGTATCTCGACTCAGGAATTACATACCTAATCCATAAAATATATGGAACATGGAATTAATAACATTAGAACATGATAATCATTATCATGAATAACCAGTAGTGATTACGGAACGAATAGAGAAAATTCTATAAAACAAACTACTTTCCTAGTCAATGTTTTTTTGTTTAACCAGTAGCTTGAGGAAGCTACTTGGGAACCTATGGATGTAATGTGTAGTATCCCGACCCCTCTAGACTAGTGCCGGTGCATTAACTATTATATTGGCATGGTTAGAAGGAATTGAAATCCAGAAGTAATTATTATATTACTAGACTTGTTGAAACTAGATACATAAACATACTCAAATTACATTGCGTAGGGTTACAAAATACAATACATAAAAAAATCTAAAAAACGGTGTCCACAAGAACTCAATAAATGATCTCCTCTTCAAAACCTATTCAAGGTAGACAATTGAAAGGGGTGAGCTCAAATACTTAGTAAGGGTTAAAAAAATTGTAAGAATTAATCAATAATAAATTAATTATAAAAAAATATGGCATGTTATATAAATGAAAAACACACGCCATTAATAAACTGAGAAAGGGACTGCATCCATAGACTTTGACATAGTAAAAATCCCAAGGATAGTAATAACTGATAAGGATTAAAGATAATTCATATTAATTGGATGTCATGTATCTGGCACATGAAACTATAATACCGTAAAAATGGTTTAGTTCTCTGGGTAGAAACCCGTCTTATTTTTGGAAACAAACTCGAAAGGGTTTTCCGCCAACTGATTTGTCTCATTAGAAATACTGATGCATCATGGGGCTATAGTGGGCCCCACCCACCACTACATGTCCAAATAATTCTATATAAATTGATCCAATAAAATAGAAATATTTCTTTTCAATATCCAGATAGATTAGAGTATAAAGATTCATCAATATTCCCATGAGTAATACAACATTCCAAATAAACACCATATGTAAAATGGAATATGGTTTAGAAAACAAACATATCCATGATATGAGATTATGTATATTTAATATAAATATAATTTCAAATGAAATTTTATCTCAAATGGGTAGTAGGTACACCACATAATAATTATTTGGCGCACCATACAATGTCAGTCACAATAAAATAGTAGTTGAGTCAAAGTCTCTTACCACAATGCAATAGGGAGAATCATATGACCAGAATTTAATAACCATAAAATGAATCATTTAATAACATGAATATAAAGATAATCATGTCATTATATATCAAATTTCAGTACACATATACCACATTCAAGAAATAAGTGGAAAACAATGAAAATAACACAGAAATGAAAGTGAGATGAGAAACCCCTCACGTTATGCTCGAGCATGTGCTTTGTTTGTTTTAATGAACTGAATAATAAAATTTAGCTTCATTAATTAATAAATCCAGAAAAATATATAAATTTAATTGATTTATTAGAACCTTATTTGGTTCATTCATGGCCCTTATATGGGTTTAAGAGGTTCAATTTTCTTGTTTTTGAAGCATTTTATTCCTTAGTTTTCATGATTTGTTTACATGTTTTCATGAATGAATGTTAATTTGAAAAGTGGTTAAACATCCAGAATTGTTAATATATTTTACTAATGAAATTAAGAAGATATAAATGATTTTGGGTTATATACCATGATGATGATTCATTAGTTAAACTTTTATTACAAATATTCGGATTAACTTGGCCGTTTTGTTCATAATGAACTTGTTTTTTATTATTATCTTATATTATGAGTGTCTAAAGATTACAGAAAATTAATGAGATGCAATACATATATTATTATATATTTCAACCATTAAAATGGTTTCCTATCCAGTAATGTAGGATAAAGTGAAGAACAAAACTTCGTCGTCCAAAAAGGTTATAAATTGGAACATGACGGACTTTGATTTCGTTTATAAAAATAAAAGGAAGGGAGTAAGGATATTGATAATAGTTCTTGAATTCACAAGAAATAATTCCAGTATAGAGATGATACCAGAGTTTACCTTGAAAATTTTGACAGAAGAGGTGATGAGAGAAAAATAAAAGCGATGAATTTGAAAATAAAAGAAAATGCGAGAGATCCCTTATGAAAATTCGGAAGCCTAATGAAAACGCTTAAAATTTCATAAAATTAAATGATGAGGGAAAACGGGAATCTCATCATATTGAAATGGAAAAAGTCTGTAATAATAATTCATAAAATCAAACCTCAAAATATGGGAATAGAAAATCAAATAGATAACATAAAAGAAGTGTCGACTAAAAGAAGAGATTGAAGCATTCCCTTACCTTGTAGTGTAACTCCTACATCTTCAAAGATGGGATCTTGGGGGATTAAGAACACATTTACAGGGATCCTAGGGAGGTAATAACACCATATCATTGAGGATATTGTGTTTTTAATGAATGAACATTAAGGGGGGGTGAGCTGGTATTTATTGTAATTAATATAGAGTTTTTTATTAATTAAAAGGGACACCTCGTTAGTGGTTTTCGCAAAACCATGGGCTTTCCCATGGTATCTGCCCATGATATAATCTACATGGGACCCCTCATGTCATATTATACTGTACACAAGTTGAAAATCCATTTATATTATTTATTACATCATTATGAGGTCATTAACTGCCGAAAACTCATATCTCTATTTTTACTATTCATGAAAAATTCAAGTATTTTAGAAAAATCACAAAAGTACAACCTAACCATTTTTAGATGTGTAGAATTTAAAAATGAAAACCATTTTTTGAAAATAATATTCTAATTATATTTAATTTAATTTTAATATAAATTCAATGTTAATATGAAAAATAACAATTTATAATTATAATTAGTTTTGTATTACATTGACAAATTAATTAATTTCTCTTTATCTTATTACATTAAGAAAATAAAAAATTATCATTATTTAAAATTTATAAGGTTCATATTACTATTAATATAACTATTCATAAGGGTATGTTAATATTTATCAAAAAATCAAGTTAGTTCGATCAGACTCCAATCGACTTACTAGTCACAACACAAGATGGATGTTTTTTGAAATTCAAAACATAGAAGTTGAAAACTTATGTTCAATGGATAAAATATAAATTTATCCCATAATTTTTTTATTCAAAAAATACTTACTTCTTCATGAAATATGGACTATATAATGAATATAATGTTTTTAAGAGCAACGTACCATAAAATGTTTGTGGTGTTATATTATACCCCCTTCGGAAATTTCATCATTGATGTTTTATATATAAAGCCCCCCAAAAAGATGTGGGTGGTTCTTCTTCATGAAATCATCTAGTTCCTATGTTGATTCCTTAATATTTTGGTTTCTACAATGAACCTTTACTAGACGACTTGTCCAATTTTTCAATACTTTCTCTCTTCTGTCAAGAATCTCAATAGGCTTTTCATTGTATGAGAAATCAGGTTACTATTCTATTTATTCATATGTGGGTACATGTGTTGGATATGGTAGGCATTTCTTTAACAATGAAACGTGGAACACATCATGAACACTGGAGGAATTTGGCGCCATTGCTAAACGGAAAGCTACACCTCCGATTCATTCCAGAATTTCAAATGGTCTGATGTACCTGGGGCTCAGTTTCCCTTTCTTACCGAATCTTATGACACCGTCCCATGGAGATACTTTCAGAAATACATGATCTTCCACTTGGAATTCCAAGTCATTTCCCCATTTTTCAGCAAAAATCATCTTCTTACATTGGGCTGCTTTAATATGGGATTGGATTGTCTTCACTTTTGATGTGGTCTCTTCAATATGTTGTAGGCTTATACGTTTCCTCTCACCAACTTCATCCCAACAAGTGGGAGTTCGACATATCATTCCATATAATGCTTCATATGGAGCCATTTGAATACTATAATGAAAACTATTGTTGTATGAAAATTCCAAAAAATGTCATGTATTGATCCCACATACCTTGTATGTCAAGAAAGAATGAACTCAACATGACTTCTAGTGTTTGAATAGTCCTTTCATACTATTCTTCAGTTTGGGGGTGATAAGTAGTACTCTTACGAATCTCATTATTCAAAGATTTCTAGAGACATTACCATTATTTTGATGTAAATTGAGGATCTCAATCAGATATAATTAATGGGGTTCAGCATGAATACTTACAACTTCATTAATATAAAGTCTTTCCAAGCGCTCAAGTGGAAAGACCTCTCTTACAGTACTGAAATGTTCTGATTTTGTGAGACAGTCAACAATTACCCATATTGAATCATTCCTTATAGGTGTACTTAGTAGTCCAGTAATAAAATATTTCATAATTTTATCCCACATACACATAGGAATAGGTAAAGGTTGCATCACTCCATTGGGATGTTTTATCTCTTCCTCCACATGTTAACAAATGAGACGCCTTGACACATAGTTAGTAATTTCCAACTTCATATTATCCCACCAAAAACATTTCTTTAGATCTATGTACATCTTTGTGCTAATTGGGTGTATGGTGAAATTTGAGCTATGGTAATCATCCAATAGTTCCCCTTTTAGCACAGGTACTGATGGAACACATATCCTCTTCCCAAATTTCAGAACACCTTCTTCATACACAAAGTCAGCCAGTCTCCCATACTTGACAGCATTGATTTTCATATTTATATTCTCATCATTAGATTGGGAGATTTTTATCTTCTCTTATAAATATGGATTATAAATCATTCGAAATAAGAAATATGTTTCCCTTTCCTTAACAATTCCCATATCCATCTTCAGTAGATCGAAAAATATAGGATCTCTCTCAATCCTCAACTAAGTCAAAAGTCCATGATCCATCCTACAAAATGCATCTACAACCTTATTCTACTTTCATGGGTGGCATTGTATTGAACAATCGTAATCTTTGAGTAACTCTAGCCATCTCCTTTGTCTCATGATTAATTCTTTTTGTGTGAAAATGTATTTCAAACTCTTGTGGTCCGTATAAATCGCACATCTTTCTCCATAGAGATAATGTCTCCATATTTTCCGAGAAAAGATTAAGGCTGCTAAATAAAGATCATGACGTGGATAATTTTTCTCATGGTTCTTCAATTGTCTCAATGAATAAGCAATAACATTATTGTTTTTCATAATGACACAAACCAGCAAATTCATTGATGCATTATTGTATATCACAAATCCATCACATCCAGATGGAAGAGTAAAAATTAGAGCATTGACCAATATTCTTTCAAATTCTTCAAAGAATCCCATTAACTCTTTTTCCACCCAACCTTAATTCCTTTAAGTTTGATATTGGTTTGTGGGTTATCCATTCTGGCGAAATTCTAAACAAAACGCCAATAGTAACCAACTAAGCCAATAAAACTGTGTACCTCAGTTATGTTTTTTGGAATGGGCCATTCATGGATTGCCTTTTGATTTGCAGGATCAACTAATATTCCATCCTTAAGGACAATATGGCCATTAAAAGAAACTGATTGAAGCTAGAATTCACACTTTCTAAACATCCCATGAAATTCATTACTTCTAAGAGTTCTCAGAATAACCCGCAAGTGATTCTCATGGTCTTCATATCTTTTTGAGTATATGAGGATATCATCAATGAACACCACAACAATGTTATCAAGATATTCCTTGAAAACTTAATTCATTAAATCCATGAAAAAAGATGGTGCATTCCTCAGTCCAAAAGGAATCACTATAACATCATAATGCCTATACCTAGTTCAAAATGTTGTTTTTAGAATAACTTCCTTCCTCACATCCAGTTGATGATCTACGGATCAAAGTTAAAACATAAAAAAGTATTGATCTCCATGAATTTGATCAAATAAATCATCAATCTGGGGCAGAGGATACTTATTATTTATTGTAATAGAATAAATTTCCTTGTTATGAATGTAAAGCATCATGGATCCATCCTTCTTCTTGACAAAGAGGACAAGGGCTCCCCATGGAGAAATAATAGGTTGAATAAATCCTTTTTCACTCAAACCCTCTAGTTGTTTATTAACTTGAATAATTCCATAGTGGACATTCTATAGGGAGTCTTTGATATAGGACTTGTATTTTGAATTAAATCAATAGAGAACTCAACTTCCCGCTCTGGAGGATGTCGAGGTAAGTCCTTTGGAAATTCATTAATGTACTCTGGCACTATGTAAACATATTCAATTTGAAGATATCATTCCACACCATTATATGTTGGTTTATCATCCTCTCCATGTATTTCATTCAGTAGATCTACTGAGGGTGGTTCTAGATTAGAATCAAGTGGTGATGTTTCTACCCTAAAGACAAGGGATTCTACACCATTTTCAAAAATTGTAACATCCTTCTTCTTACAATAGATATTCTAATCATAATTTGACATCCAATCCATACTGAGAATTATATCAATTTCAATCATTGGTATGATGATAAGGATAGAAACTAAAGCATGTTTTCATGTCTGGAGGGGGACTAGTGGAAATGCCTTAGTTGCAATGATACAACCCCCATGAGTTTTGATTGATAACTCCTTCATTAAATCAAATTGGACATATCAATTTTTTTAGAAAACTAAGAAGATATAAATGAATGCGATGATCCAGAATCAAATAATGTTTTGGCTAAGTTTGAGGAAACTAAAGTACCTTCCACCACATCAATAGGAACTTCAACCTCCATGGTTGTAATCACATTTGCTATCCCTTGTTCTCTAGGATATTCTTGAGGCATGTTTCCTTGGCTCTTAGGACAATCATTTTCATATAGTCCAATCTCTCTGTAATTTTAGCGATGAATATCACTGAATTTTTCCTTCCCCTTACATTCATCAGATCTATGACCCTTTTCTATGTAGTTATAGAAGACTCCCATTCCTTTGAAGCATTTCCAAGATGACTCTTTCCATAGTTCTCACATAATGGGAATAACTTTGTTCACATGATATTCTTTGGTGCTTCTTCTTTTTCCCTTTGTTGACAGAATACCGCTTCTTATCTTGGTTCCCCTTGAAAAAATTTGATCTGGAAAATTTCTTCTCTATCTTGATGGCACTTGATACAATTTCATCATATTATAAAAATGTTTGAGAATCCATTGCCCTTTGAAGAATTGTGTTAAGACCTTCAGAGAAACGATCAATCTTGTCTAGTGAGTCATGTATATAATCTACGACATACCTAGGCAGCCTTGTGAAAGTATCCTCATACTATGCAACACAGTCTTATTACCTTTGTTTTAAGGGAAGGAATTTCCTCTTCATTTCATTGCTCACGAGAAAAATATTTTTCAAAGAATATTTACTTAAAAATCCCCTAGTTCATATCTTCTATTTTGTCTACCTCTATGGTATTCTGAATCAAGGACCACCATTGATCATATTCACCCTTAAGAAAATATAATTCCAGTGCCACCTTTTCATTTTCATTACATCTTAATTCCATGTATATCTTATCAAGGGACATGATCCATTGCTCAAAAACCACTGGGTTAGTAGTCCCACTGAAACATGGGGGCTTCTTCCACATGAAACAATCCAACACAGGTGTGGAATGGTTATTCGTTACAACCTATGTATGTTCTCCCAATATGATCATGATTTGATATGCTCCAATTTTTACTATGTTGACTTTGTCAGTAGAGATATCCCTACCTTTCCCAGGAGTATTGATTCCCCTTCTTCCATTAGATTCCATTTCTAAAAAATACGACACAGTATATTTTTTTATGAATCTCAAATAGAAAAGCACTCAATATATATTGAATGTTATGCATAACTAATCTTATAAACATGTTTTCTCTGAGGAAAATTTACATTAAACTCATTCATAATGGCTTATAAAGAAAATTTTAATTATCCTAGGCATATCTCTTAGGAGTGTCGTAACTATGAGTGTAGAAAGGCATGTTGTCATTCACCAGTTCCCATTTGAGTCTAGCTCAAAGTGGTGTTTTTGGGATTCACTCCTAGATACATCTGTGCCAGAGAAGCCTCTACCTGCTCGTATCCAGATAGGGATGTATTGCATAAAATATTCAAATAATCTATTACCTACAAAAATACCAGGACATTCTAGTACGTTTATCCTCAAACACCACCTAATGGTTTTTTCCCTACTATACATTTCCTACTCTAGTTTCCATGTTTTTAACTAAGCTTCCTCTGATACAAACTCTAGTGCCCTGACCCCTCTAGAACGGAGCTGGTAAATTACTTGTTAAATTTTCATGGTTATAAGGAATGAAAATCCCAAAGGAATGATCCGTTTAGTTGACTTGAAGAAACTAGATACATAAATGTAACTCAAATTACATTAGAGAAGGTAACTAAATACAATACATAATAAAAATGAAAAAATGTGTCCATAGGAACTCAATAAATTATCTCATCTTCATCACCTTTTGAAGGAAAAAAATGAAAGGGGAGAGCTCAAATGCTTAGTAAGGGTTACAAATAGCAGAATCAAGAATCAATAATAACTGTATCAAAAACAAATATCGAATGGTAAATAAATGAAAAACACCAGCAATTAATAAACTGAGAAAGGGCATGCATCCATATATTTTGTTATAGTGAAAATCCCATGGATAATAATAACTGATTATGACTAAAAAGAATGATTATTAATTTTACATCATGTATCTGGCACATGACACAATAATACCGTAAAAACATTTTAGTTCTGTGGGTAGAAACCCGTATGATTTTTGGAAATAAACTTGATGGATTTTTCACCAATTGATTTGTCTCATGAAACCTAACAATGCAACAAGGGGCTATAGCGGGCCCCACATGCCACTGCATTTCCAAATCATTATTTATACATTGAATCAATCCAAGATCAATATTCTTTTTCCATATCCGAATAGAGTATATTATACGGATTCATCAATATTTAAACAAGTAAAACAACTTTCCAAATAAACACCGTATGTGAAATGGAATACAGTTTAGACAAAAAACATATCCATGATATGAGATTATGAATATTTAATATTAATATAATTTCAAAAAAAATGTGATCTCAAATGGGTAGTAGGTACACCACAAACAGATTATTAGGTGCACCATACAAAGTTAGTTAGAACAAAATAGTAGTTTACTCAAAAGTATGTTACAACAATACAATCGGTCTAATCGTATGACCAGAATTTAATAAACCCAAATGAATCATTTAATTACATGAAAATAAAAAGAATCATTTTATTATATATCAAATGGCAGTACACATATACCACATTCAATAAATAAGTGGCGAACAACGAAAATCTCACAGAAATGAAAGTCAGATGAGAAACCCCTTACCTTATGCACGTGTATGTTCTTCATTTGTTTTAATGAACTGAATAATAAAATTTATCTTCATTAATTAATAACTCTAGAACCTCCTATATATGTAATTGATTTATTATAACCCTATTAGGTTCATTCATGGACCTTTTATAGGTTTATGAAGTTCAATATTCTTGTTTTTCAAGCATTTTCTTCCTTAGTTTTCAAGATTTGTTTACTTGTTTTGATGAATTAAAGATCATTTAAAATGTGGTTAAACATCCATAATTGATAATATGTATTAATAATTAAATTAAGGAGATATAAATTATTTTTTGTTATATACCATGATGATGATTCATTAGTTAAAATTTTATTAAAAATATTCAGATTAACGTGGCTGTTTTGATCATAATGAACATGTTTTGTATTATTATATTATATTATGAGATTATAAAGATTATATAACATTAATGTGATGAAATAAATATATTTTTATCTGGTTCAATCATTAAAATGGTTCATGACTTGTAATGAAGGAGAATGTGATGAACGAAACTTCCTCATCCAAAAAGGTTATAAACTAGAACCTAATGGATGTTGATTTCATTTATTAAAATTAAACGGAGGGGGTAAGGATATTGATGATAGTTCTTCCATTAACATGATATAATTATATTGTATAGATTATACTGGAGTTTATCATGATCATTTGGAAAAAATAGGTGAGGAGAGAAAAATAAATGAGATGAACCTGAATATAAATGAAATGTTGGGAGATCCCTTATGAATATTCGGTGGGCTAACAACGTCGCTTAAAATTACATAAAATGAAATAATAAGAGAAAAAGGGAATATCATAATATTTAAATCAAATATTATAGTGATAAGAATGCATAAAATCAAACCCCAACATATGATAATAGAAATTCAAATAGATAACATAAAGGAAGTGTTGACTAAAAGAAGAGAATGAATGATTCCCTTACCTTGTAGTGTAACTCCTATATCTTGATGAATGGGTCCTAGGGGGCTTAAGGAAACCTTGGGAGGACTACTAGGGAGGTAATACCACCAGATATTCTATGATATAGAATTTTTAAAGAATTAAAATGAAGGGGGTGACTGGGTATTTTTAGTAATTAAGAGAGAGTTTATTATTAATTAAAAGGGACACCTCGTTAATGGTTTTCACAAGACCATGGGCTTTACCATGGTATTTTCCCATTGTTTAAGACACATTGGACACCTAATGTCATAATATTCCGTTAAAAAGTCATCCAGACCTTTATATTAATTATTACATCATTATTATGTCATTAAACTATAGAAAACTCAAATCTGTATTTTTACTATTCATGAAAAATTCAAGTATTTTAGAAAAATACAAAACTTTACCCTAACAATTTTTCAACGTGTAGAATTCAAAAATGAACTCCATTTTTTGAAAATAATTTTCTATGTATTTTTAATTTAATTTTTTTTAAAAATTGTTGTTAATTCAAAAAAATAACAATTTAAATGTACAATTAGTTTTGTATGACATTGAAAAATTAATTAACTTCTCAATATATTACAACCTTAAGAAAATAAAATATTATCATTATTTACTATTTATAAGGTTCATATTACTATTCATATTACTATTCATAAGGGTATTTTACTATTCATCAAAAAATCAAGTTGGTTCTATCAGACTTCAAATGACTTACTGGTCACAACTCTAGATGACTATTTTTCGAAATTTAAAACATAGAAGTGGAAAATTTATTTTTAATGGATAGCATATAAATTTCTCCTATAAGGTTTTGTTTCACAAAATACATAGTGCTTCATGCAATATGGTCTCTCTAATGAATAGAATTTATTTAAGAGCAGCAAATCCTAAAACTTTTGGTGTGTTATATAATTAGGTAGGATTATCCTTGGTTTTTGTTACGAATGTCATTACTTCTGAGGTAGATATTAATTATAAGGTGGAATTATTCAACTACCCATAATATAATGAAATATATTTTTTCAAATAAGTTAAATTTCATTCAATACATGTGTTATTGGGAGAACCATGTTTTATTCAATATAAATATATTTTGAACAATATTTTTAATATATAACCTAGAAATTAGAGTGGTGGGTTTGAATGTGATTAAATAATGTATAAAAATATATATTTTACACGTAGTTATTATTTATCAACTGATTACATGTAAAATTATAATTATATGAAATAAAAAAAAATGTTATTTGAAAAACCAATTTAATTTTAAAAGAGAGTGCAGTACTATATTGTGAGGATAATGTAATTTTTTTTGAAGTAATAGAGAAATTGGTTTTTAGAAAATATGATTAATTTTTTAAATTAGTATAAAAACTTATCATAGGGTGAACATTTATTGATTTTTATGAAATATTTCATTTTTCCATGAATAGTGAAAAATAACAAATTTTATTTGAAATAAAATTATTGTTTAAATAATTTATAACATTAAATAAAATTTTTCATTAGATTTAATGTCAAAGAAGTTAAATTTTATAAATAATAATTCCTTTTTTTAAACTGGAATCATTTTAATATTTAATTTTTATTTTAAAATATTGTAAACTTTTTTACATTTTCTTTTTAAACAACAGATTTTTTTCGTAACATATGCGAGATTCACTTTATATTAAATATTTTCCATTATGTTAATTGAATTTATACAAATGGATTCCATATTTGGTACTTTCATGATTTTTTATTTCTAATATGTTCATCATAATTTTTTACGAAATTGACCAATGAAAAAAGAAATAATTAATTACCCTGGTTATGGTAAAAATGGTTTTAACTTATGGTTATAATAAAAGAATATACATCAAAAAATGGCCCAAAAATTTACCAAAACACATTTTAATTCTATATTTAGTCCATAACAATTTTCTATTATTGATTAGTCTATTTTATGAGGTTTTTGTCATAAAATAATCATGGGTGGAAATCACAAATAATAAAAAAGACATGTCTGCCTTTCACAATACTTATAAAAACCCCCCGCTTATAATATTCTATTAACATCATCAAACTTCTATTTTTTTAGAAAATACACACCCAAATTACATCAAATGCTTCCTCTTATCAACATATAATCATTATTTTATACAAAAATCAATTCAAGGAATTATTCTAGTAAAGTCCTAATGTGGATTCCTGATGAATTGGTAATAGGGTCTCTAATATCTCAAGAAATGTTATTGTTTCATCAATTAAAGCATCTTTGGTAAATAATCCACTAAAAGATTCTCTATTATCGCATGAAGTGAGTCAGTTTCATCAATTGATCAGCTATCACCCAAACAACACTGCAAATCCTTAGGGTCTGCTATATCCCCTTCAAAATTAGTATTATCACATCATCCCACATCCACATTAGAATTGAATGTGATGGAAGAAAAAAATGATGCAATATATTTACCTTTACAAAAAGTCAAGTAAAAAACCAAGAAACAAACACTAGACAAAAAAATCCCTTCAGTGACTACAAAATTCCATTTGAAATTGCCTATAGCGGCCACCAAGCATCTGCCGAATGACAGACACATTAGGCTCATCACATTTTTCTATAACATCCACCATTTTAAAAACCATACAAATAGTATATAAACTACTAATAATGACTTCCAAATGGTGATCACTATATAGTATATTGATATTTTCTACATTATCCTCCATTTAGATGTCACTATAACCTACTTTGGGAATGTTTATAACGATGATTATATGGAGACTTCTATATGTTTTTTAATTTTTTTTAAAACATTTCACTACAAAATTATAAACCACTATATTTTAAAAATAAAGAAAATATTATCAAAATAAAAAATCATCAAGTACATAAATTAGTTTTCCTCCTCATCATCCAAGCTCCGCACTCATTTTCGAATAAAACTGAATGACCAAATTTAATAAAAATAATTAGTATAAGAATTAATATCTCATATAATAATTGAAATGTAATAAAATATTTCTATAAAATAAAATGAAATATCCAATTTATTTTTTCTACTAGACCATTTCAAAATTCATTCTATTGTTGTTTTTGTCTCATTTCAACGCATTTGGAGGTTGTTTGGTTGGTTTTGACCCCTAGACACACCTTTTTGATAGACACCAAACCCTTAAAAACTTAATATTCAGTAGTTCTGGGAAGAAGACATGTTTGGTTGATCTATTTCAACTTATAAACATAAATATTAATAATAATATTTTTTTTCTTATGATATCATGTCATTTTTATGTTTTTTTCTATACATCTAACCATTCGATGCGTGTTTTTGTGTTTTATGATAGTAAATGTGTGTTTTTCATCAGCTTAGAAAAATGACATCTTTGATTGGCATATCATCTGGTTAACCATTTAAAAATTCAATATATGGTTATTCCATCTGATTTAACCACATTTGGTTTTTATGAAATTGGTTTTTACCCTCACGTTCTTTTAAAGAGTGTTAAACCTTTAAAAACGTCATATCTGGTTGTTCCGTGTAGACAACATATTTGATTAACATTTCATTATTTCTTTCACTACAATAATAATAATAATAATAATGTCTTCCAAAAATTTTAGGTCATTCTAAGCTCCTTTGATATTTAATTGAGTGTTAAAATCACGTTCTGATGTTTAAGACACTAAAAGTGTTTTTAGTAATCCAGGGAAAACATCATCCCTGATTGAAGCTCAGCTATCTCGACCATTTCACAATTGACTCTATGTTTGTTTTCGTCTCATTTCACCACATTTGGAGGTTTTTTGGTTGGTTTTGAAAATTAAAAGAACATTTTTAATGAGATTCAAGCCTTTAAAAACTATATATTTGTTAGTTTCTAAGAATATTTCACATACGATTGATGCCTCATATAATAAAAAACAGAAATAATAATAATAAAATGGGTCACCTATGACTTATAATCATTATGAGGTTGTTATCTATATATCTGAATGTCAAACACATGTTATAGTGTTTTATGTCACTAAAAGCATACAAACAAAAAGTCCTATTTAAATACTATCTACTTGATCATTTCATAATTCACTATATTGTTATTATTGTATTATTTCACACCATTCAACATTTGCTCAGTTGGTTTTTAGACCCCATGTGATTTTAAAGGGTGTTTAACCATTAAAAAACATATTCAGTACATTCATGTAGACCACTTCTATGATTGACAATACATCTTCTCATACACAACATGAATAACAATAAGATGTAATTTCTATTTTTTGGACCTTATGATGACTTTTAAAATTTAATTGACCATTAAAATCACATTTTGGTGTTTTATGAATCTAAAAGTACATTTTCAGTCCTCTTGGGAAAATATAATCTCCGATTAATGTTTTTTCTACTCAGCCATTTCACAATTAACTCTACGATTATTATATTCTGGTTTCACAGCATTTGGAGGGCAATTGTTTGGGTTTGGAACCAAGAAACACCTTTTTAAAGGTCCTCAATCCATTAAAAACATCACATTCTGGAGTTCCGATCACACTACATGCATGATTGACATCTTTTCTGATTTTACACTTCATGAATAATAATAACATGTTTTTACTATGATTTCCATTCCTTATGAGGTCATTTTATATATATTAGACTGTTGAATGGTTGTTTTGGTGTTTTGTGACACTTAAAGTGATTTTTCTACCATCCCGGACAAACATCAACTCAGATTGAGGTAATGTATTCTCTAACATTGTAAAATAAACAATATTATTGTGGGAGTCTGATTTGACAACATTTAGTGGTTGTTCGGTTGGTTTTCACCCTCATAATCTTTTAATGGGCTTAAAACCTTTAATAACATAATATTCAGTTGTTTTGGGAAGATTTTACTTTTTATTGGTGGGTTTTCTGCTCATACACATCAATAATATTAATAATACAATTTTCCTATGACATCATGTCATTATGAGGTTGTTTCATAGGGATTTTACTGTTAAACACATGTTTTGATTTCTTAGGACAAAAAATGGGTTTTTTGGTCATCCTAGGAAAATAGAATCTCAAATTGATGTTCTGTCTACTCGTCTATTTCAAAATTTACACTATGGGTGTTATCCTCTAATTTCACCACACTTAGAGGTCGTTTGGTTGGTTTTGACCCCTAGAAGAACCTCTTAATTGTGTGTCATTCCTTTAAAAAAATCATATTCGGTAGTTTTGAGTAGAATGCACATCCGATTGATGTCACATTTACTCATTCACAACATGAATAATAATAAAGCAAACTTCCTATTTCTTGGTCATTCTAACATCATTTGACATTGAATTGTCCATTAAATGAATGGTTTTGTATTTGTGACACTAAAAGTTTGTTTTCAAGCATCATGGGAACCCGACATATCCAATTGATTTTATGTCTACTCAACTATCTCACAATTCACTCTATGATTATTTTGTTATCATCTCACTACATTCAGTGGTCTTTTGGTGGGTTTTCACCCATGTATTCACATTTATAAAATCCATCGATCCTTCAAAAAATTCACATTTGGTAGTTCTGGACACACCGCACGTCTGATTGATAACTCGTCTGATCGAACACATCAAGAATAATAAAAATATTGTTTTATTATTTAAAGTCATTCTGAGGTCATTTTCTATATATTTGACTGTTAAATTCATATTATGGGTTTTCGTGATAGTAGAAGTGTATATTTTATCATCCTAAGAATGATAAAATTGATTCACATATCATCTTCCCAAATATTTTAAAATTCAAAATACAGTTATTGTCTCTTGATTTTACCACATTTGGTGGTTTTTTGGTTTGTTTTACCCCCCCCCCCCACGTGAATTTAAAGGTATTAAAACCAGAAAAGACTGCATATTTTGTCATTCTTGGTAGACACATATCTTAATGATGTTCCGTCTACTTATAAATAACATAAATATTAATAATATGGTCTTTAAATTCATTTATGTAATTCTATGGTTGTTTGATATTGAATTGACCACTAAACTCACATTTTTGTGTTTTAGGACACTAAAACTGCATTTTTAGTCATCCTAGGAAAATGACATCTGTGATAAACATTCCTTCTAATCGAACAATTCAAAATTCACTCTATTGTTGTTGTAATCTCATTTCACTGTATTTAGAGGATTTTTTGTTGTCTTGGACCCCACTATTGCACCATTTAAAGGGTGTAAATCCTTTAAAACTAAATATTCTGTAGTTCTGGGAAGATCACACAACTTATTGATGTCTCCTCTACTCGGACATATCAATAATAATAATTTTGTGAATTTACTATGATTACAAGTCACTCTTGGTCGTTTTTCTATATATCTGACCTTTAAATGCATTTTTTGAGGTTTATTACATTAAACGTGTGTAATCCACCATCCTGGAAAAATAGAAATTATGATTGATGTACGTTCTTCTTGACCATTTCCCAATTAAAATTATTGTTGTTATCGTCTAACTTCACTGCATTAATTGTTCATTCAATAGGTGTTGACCGTTATGTAATTTTAAAGGGTGTCCAACTTATAAAAACATCATATTTGGTTCCTCAAGGTAGACCCCATGTTCAATTGACATTCTATATACTCTTATAGGACATGAATATCAATTATATTGTTTTCCTTATTTTAGGTCACTCCATTGCCTTTTGATATTTAATTGACTATTAAAAGAACGTTTTGGTGTTTTATGACACTAAAAGTTAATATTTGGTCATCTCATTCAAAAAGTACATCTGATTGATGTTTTTTATACTATACCATTAGAAAATACACTCTATAATTGTTTTTGTCTGATTTCCAAGAATTTAAATGTCGTTCTTTTGGTTTTGACCCCAAGATGCAACTTTTTAGAGGGTGTCAAAGCTTAAAAAACTGCATATTCATTCATTCTGCATAGAACACATGTCTAATTGACGTTTTTCCAAATATTACATGTCACAACTAATAATAATGTGGGTTTCCTAGGAATTAAAGAAACTACAAGGTCATTATATAGGGATATTACCATTAAAAACGTGTTTTGGTTTTTTGGAAACTAAATGTTCCTTTTTGATCATCTTGGGAAAACAGAAACAATGAGTGATATTCTATCTTCTTGAAGATTTTACAAACCACACTACAATTTTTTTCATCTAATTTCATTTCAGTCAAATGTCATTCTATTTGGTTTTTAACCCCAAACACACTATTCTAAAGGATGTTAAACCTTTGAAAACTACCCTTTTCGGTCATCTTGTATATACCTTACATTCTATTTCTTTGTCATCTACTTGTTCACATAAAAATAATAATAAGACTTCTATACATTTATTTACATTCATTTTGAGGACATTTTTTATATATTTGATATTTAAATGAATGTTTTGGGGTTTTAGGACACTGAATGTTTGTATTCCCCCATCCCAGAAAAACAGATGCTCTGATTGATGTAGAATCTACTCGACCATTATACAATTCACTGTACAATTTTTTTCATCTGATTTCATGATATTCATAGTATGTTCGGTTTGTTTTTAACATCGTCATGTATTTAAATGGCATCAAACCTTTAAAAATCATACAATCAGTCATTATAGGAATAATTCACATACAATTGATGAGTCATCTCCTTACATATGTGACAAATATTAATAAGACCATTTTCCTATATTTTTATGGCATTCCAAGGTCATTTGATCTGAATTTTACCATTAGACATGTTTTTTGGAGTTTCATGACACTAATGTGTGTTTTCGGTCCTCATAGGCCAACTGAAGCTCATATTCAAAGTCCTTCTTCTTGAACATTTAAAAATTCACTCAATGTTATTTTTCATGTTATTTCATGGTATTTTGATTTCATTTGGTTTGTTTTAACCCAAAAACATACCTTTTTAATGGATTTAAATCCTTTAAACCCATCACATTCAGTAGTTTCGAGCAAACCGCACATTCGATTAATGTGTCCTTATCTCTTAGATGTCATGAGTAATAATTAATTGATTTCATAAAAATTCATGTCATTTCATGGTTGTTTCCTGAATATATGACCATTAAACTGAAATTTTGGTGTTTTAAAACACTAAAAGTTCATTTTTTGTAATCTCGGTCAAACATAACCTCTGATGGATGTATCTTCTACTCACCTTTTTCACAATTCACACAATGGTAGTTGTCATAAGGTTTTAACTCCTTCTGGGGAAATTCAGTTAGATTTAACCACCAACATGTTTTTAAATGTTGTTAAATAATCATACCATAATGATACATCTACACACAAATATAACATAAGGAAGTAAAGAGATATCAATTTCAAAATAGTACAATAAATGTGGTGAAAATTGATATTACAATTCTAAGTCACTTCCATGCAGGCGTTAATGAAGGATCCAATTCCTCTAACATATGCTTGTTCTTTTATTTTCAAAATTATATCAATTCAACTAGTTTGATATCAATATTATTTTTAAGGTTTTCATATGGCTCCAAACCAAGAATGATCAATATTAATAATTAACTTGAATGGAATGAATGTAAATTTTGGATTGCTTTTTTTCATCCATGATGGATACACATGGAGGGCTTGTATAACTATTGTAGACCAAGGGAAACCTTATAAATATTTATGTAACCAAATTGAGAAAAAAATTCAATGTAGTACAAATGGTATCTGATTTGAGAGAGATTTACCATTTAGATAAGTGTTTCTGAAAGGGATTTTCACATCAAAATTCCAGACTAAGACTAGCATTGGATATTCTAGGATGTTCTAAAAGAACTACACATTAAGAGAATATATATATATATAAACTTTCTGGTCATCATGGTATCTGTAAAGGGTGCTCATAATCCAATGGACAGGGTGGTATAAATTTGAAGATACATCAATTAACTAATACCAAAACTACATGAATAGATAGTTTATAGAGTTTCTTATTATATCAAAGAATAAGAGTTAAATTTGATTTCTGATTTGTGATGGCTTCATTTTTCTATGTTGACAACTATTATCAGTTATGAATCTTCGAAACAAATAATTCTAAAAAGTAGTGAATAAAAAATTATTTTATCAAACAAGGCTGAATTATTATTCAATTATTAAAAAAACTTGGTCCAATAACATCTATTTTGCTATCATATATAGAATCTACGACCTAAGAAAATAATAAAAACCTGAAATAGGAATTACAATGCATACATGAAGTAAATAGAATTAAAATAATGTAAATACAAATTATACTGGGTCAGTTTTAAAAAAGTAATGAACACGAACCATATCATAATCATCAATTTCTCAACCAATCATGTAATGTATATTACTCGAGATGAAGAATATATCAACATGAATTTCATGATCAAATAAATATTATAAGATACATGTTATAAAAATTTCTCGAAAAAAGTGTGGAATCTTATAATTAAATCATCAATGTACGAAACTAGACAGAAAATTTCCGATATTTTATACATGAGACAAGGATAACACATGTAACACAACAATAGTAGGGGAATTATAATAAATGAAATTTATAAAAATCCATTGGAATATATAATATTAGGGAAATAATGATGATAATTACATTATAATTTATCTATGTTACCAACCAAAACCATGCCAATGGGGTCATAAAATACATTTCCAATGGAATTGACATCAACAAATGACTTGGAGAGGAAGGATAGTGGTTTTATAGTTGAACAATTGGATGAAGAATGGTATTATGGTAGGATATTTAGCAACATGATGGCCAAATGGTGAGCGACATGGTGGGGGATCCATGAGAGTTTGGAGGGTTAGGTTCATCGAATATTTAATGAGGCATAATTAGGGGAGGAAAAGTGGGAGATTTTTTGAAGGTGTTAGGAAAGTCATGGGGCTGCCAAATGGAAGCCACTATTAATCTAAATAGGGACCAGAAAATGGTGGTTTCCCGAATCAAGCATCCTACAATATCCTTTTTTTCTAGTAGTTTCCATTCAATTAAAATAATTTTACAAACCATTTTTTTTAATAAAATGAAAAGGAATTTCTTATTCATAATATTAATTCTAAATCATGATGCAAAAAAATAACATCAAGAGGTCTATAATTCATAACATGAAGTGGAAAATTTTTATTTAAAGATCATTTAACCTATTTGACAATAAAATGGGGCATGCATAACTCATTGGAGAAATTATACTTCAAACAATTTAAATAAGAAATCCTTTTTAATTCGTAGAATTCATATTTAATTTAAATGAACCACATATTGAATTATCATTTAATTCCTAACACACCTTTATAGGTTATCATAATTTAAGATACAACAATATAAGACATGACGGATTTAAAGTATTCTAGAAAATAATTATAATGTCCAAACATCATCATTAATGGAATCCAATTAGCATGTAACTTCTATTGTAAAATAATATCTTTAATTTCTAACATCAACCTAGTAATTCATCACACATTATATCTTATGTTAATATTAAACATGACATGCAATTCAAATTATGTTACAAATTTATAAAAAGGAAGGATTAAACCCA